>APFE030525234.1:0-16307 GCA_000404065.3 Pinus taeda
TAGGGTCCAAAACCAAAATTTTCCGGGGCGCTGCCCCAGACCCCATAAAGTGGGGTTACGGGTACCCCTCAAACCCCCTGTTAACTATGTGGAAAGAATATAACACAACCCAACACCAAGGAGGGCCTTTTCGAATGACTAGTCATTACTTTCGTGTTGATGAATGCCCCCGAAAGATTCATGAGGATGATGGACGACATCTTGCGCCCCTTCACCAACTCATTCACGGTAGTGTATTTGGATGACATCCTGATCATTAGCCAAATTTGGGAAAAGAACCTACACCATATTCGACTGGTCCTCCAAGCCTTGCAACAACACAAGTTGTGTGCCAATATGGAGAAATGCACTTTTGGTATGACCTAGGTTCAATATTTGGGGTACATCATTGATTAGTGGGGTGTGCATGTGGACCCAACCAAGATACAAGTTATTCGAGATTAGCCAAGCCCAACCACTCTAATAGAGCTACACAACTTTCTGAGTCTTGCCAATTTCTACCGTAGGTTCATGTTGGGTTTCTCTCATATAATTTGGCCTTTAAGTCAAGTCACCAAGGTCGGATCCAAAACAAAGTTATTATTGTCTGAATCCAAACATAAGACATTTTCTGAGTTGAAGCACCGCCTTTACTCTGCACCAGTGCTTACATTACCAGACCTATAACAACCATTTGAGATTGAGACAGATGCCTCTAACTATGCTATCAGGTAGTTCTTACTCAGCAGGAGCATCCGATGTAATATCATAGTGAGACACTTTCAGAAACAGTCTGAAAGTATCCCACCTATGACAAAGAGGTATTCCATTGTGCAAGCCTACTGACAATGGAAGCATTACATTCTAGGGAAGGAAATTGTTATCCACACATACCAACAACCGCTGCAGTTCATACATACACAAGGAAAGTTGCAGAACGATTGCCATCAGAAATGGTCCACATATCTGTAACAGTTCCATTTGAACATCAAGTACAATAAAGGAAGCACCAATAATGTTGCAAACTATCTTAGCCGAACACCGGTTATGGCATTGACCACTTTGCTCGACTCTTGTGGACACGAGACTTCGGGGTGGCTGCATCTTTGCAAGAGTGATCCATAATTCGACAACACATGCTAAATGCTCTTGGAAGGCAAGCAAGTTCTAGATTTTCACCTCTAGGGTGCACTATTATGCCACTTGGGACACCTTTGTGTTCCTTAAAGTGAGTGTGCCAAGATGATTTGGGAGGCACACTACAGTCGAGTCGCTGGACGTTTTAGAGCAGAGAAAATAGTGGCAGTGCTGCAGAAGTATTTTTATTGGCCAAACCTTTGACAGGATGTTGGGAAGTACATCATATCCTACACTACCTATGCCATTTCCAAATCGACAATAAAAAAGAAAGGCCTATATACTCCTCTACCTACTCCTAGTCGACCTTGGGAATCCATCTCCATGTATTACATGTTGGGCCTTCCTTCTACTAAGCATGGAAAAGATCGCGTTTTCGGTCGTGGATAGATTCTTTAATATGGTCATTCTGGTGGCCTACAAGAAGAGTATCACAACATAATCCATTACTAAGCTCTTATTTGAACGAGTGTCGGTACACTTTGGTATCCCACAGTCCATTATCTCAGATTAGGACAACAGATTCCTCAGTACATTTTGGTCAAGCCTTTGGTCGATGTTGGATACCAAACTCACTAAGTCCATGAACTTCCACCCCCAAACTAATTGCCAAACATAGGTTGTCAATAGGATGATCGTGCACATTTTGCGCATGTACAACTTAAAGCATTCATGCACATGGGATGAAATCCTCCCCTATGTCCAACACAACTACAACAAAGCTCTCCATAGCTCAAATAGCCATAACCCCTTTAAGGTGGGGTTGGGATTCCAACCATTATGGCCCATTGATGTGGCCATACCATTTGCATCTATTGAGGCAAATTCAGCTCATGCCCAGTCTGAAGTTGATAAGGCTAATAACTTCAATGAGCGCATTCAACACATCTCCAATAGGTACATGACATATTGGATAAAGCCAATGCTAAGTATAAGCAATGCATGATCAACATCGGGAGTCACACAAGTTCGAGGTGGGTGACACAGTTTGGTTACATTTGCAGAAGGAGCGCCTTGCTGGGCCCCATTGCAAGCTTCACCCGCTCCGAAATGGGCCATACACCATCACTAAGGCTATAAGGGACAATTCCTTTGAGCTCAACATTCTACCATTCCTTGGCTTGCACCCAATATTTAATTTGGACCAAATGTGACCATACTTTCCCCCATTGTTGGACACATCCGACGTTGTTGAGCAGTTGACACCAACAAAGATCAACCGAAGATGCATCGAATAGGCCACATATGACATGATAATGGACACATAGATCAAGAACACTTTGTAGCAGAGGATCCAACTATATCAAGTTTTCAAAACAAGCCAACTCCTTCACTAGGGTGAGTGGTTCACCAAGAACCAAGTTCAACAGAAATTTCCTCACCTCATGGAGGCTCTGCACATAATGGGAAGCATTGCTTCCTAGGGGGGGAGGACTAATCTAGATGTATATTGGTGGCCACCCACTTAGAATTCCAGCCAATTTCATCAATTTCCTTGATTATAGCAGCATTTACTATTTTTAGTAGTTTTTCGGGTCTGGAACATCCGAAGCTGTTTTGACCCCCTAAACGATGTTTTGTTGAGGTTCGCAACATGCTCGTGGCCATAGGCAAGGTCTGCCGCAAATCTTGTAGTACTTGGAGAGATATTTCCAACAAGGTATTGTACGTGCCAAACATAGATCATATGATCAAATTATGGCCTCGTGAAGTTGGCTTCCCAACTAACCCCAACGGGGTCCACAAACTCTTGGCATTCCATCTCCTGGGGTTATGGTTTTGGTTGCTTATGGTTTCCCTTTATTGTTCAATATTAAAAAGGCCCTTGAGCCTTATTATAACACAATTCAGAGGCATGTAGCCACCACATCTCTTCTCAAAGATAAGCTACCATCCCGAGAGCTAGTGTATTTCCATTCTGCTTGTAAGCATCTTTCAATTCTTTAATATTAATGAAATGAAGTTTTATTTATGCTGCATCTCTATATTTATGTTTATATCTGTGTTTTGTTTCATTCTTGCATAAGTTCGGATCATTCCTAGAATACATCAATGTTTAGTTTCCTCTCCCCCTTTGGCATCAACGGTAAAGGGTCTACTGGGTTGAAAACTCTCCCTTTGTGACCATGCCTTCTCTAACTAACACATCTTCTTCTGCAGTCATACATCCAAAGGAAAAAGTATGCTAGATCAATTTTCTTCTCCTGCCCAACCTTCTTCTCTTGTAACCTACTCATGGGATTGTTTGGGGAATCGAGTAATTGTATGTTCTAAAACACTTTCAGACATTTGGATGAGGAAGAGACCATTCCCAATCTCTATTGAGGTACTCAAAGGGCTCACTAGGAAGCAGATTTGTAAAGATATCTGCAATTTTCTCATTAGTAGCCACATATTCCAATCTCACAACATGATCAACAACTTGATCTCTCAAGAAATGATATTTAATTGATATATGTTTAGTCTTTTAATGCATAACAAGGTTCTTGGAGACACTAATGACACTCATATTATCATAGATAATGGGGATTGGATCATCAAGCTCAAACTTGATATCCTTTAGCGTTTGTTTCATCCAAAGAATTTGAGTACAACAAATAGCCATAACTATGTACTCGAATTCAACTATATATAAAGAAATGGTATTTTGTTTCTTGCTTAGCCAAGACATTAGGAAACTCCCCAAAAAGAATGCTGCTCCACTGGTACTCTTCCTATCATCAACACTTCTAGTTCAATCAACATCAGTATAATCTCTTAAAGTAAAATATTTACCTCTTTCATACCATATACCATAGTCTATTGTGCCCTAGTGGTATTTGAATATCCTCTTGACTACATTAACATGAATTTACTTCATATTTGCTTGAAATCAAGTATCCAATCCAACTGTTTTCATTATACTAGGTCTTGAAGTAGTTAGGTACAACAAAATTCCAATCATGGACTTGTATGTTGTTTCATTTATAGTGGGAGACTCATCCTGTTTTATCAGCTTAGAACTAGTCATCATGGGTGTACAAACTGGTTTACAATCATCCATCCAAACTTTTTCAAAGTTTCTTTCAAAAATTTGGACTGGGAGATAAAGATACCTTTGGTTGACTGTGTGATTTGCAACCCATGAAAGAATGATAGCTCTCCTAGCATGGATATCTCAAACTCCTTTTACATTGCTTCAACAAACTGTTGTCCCATCTACTCCAAATCACTTCCAAAAATGATGTCATCCACATACGCAACGATACCTAACAAATTATCATGATTAGGTTTAATGATAAATTGCTATCAATTGGTCCTCTCTTAAATCCTTGCTATTGTAGATACTTATCCAACCTAACATACCAAACACTCGGGCTTTCTTCAACCCGCTTACGGTGACGACAATGATGATGATAACATGATAATGACAATGAAAAGAACTAGACTTAAAAACATTTTAATTATTCAATATACATTTCCTCTTCTAACTCACTATGGAGGAATGCCTCATAAATCATATATTGAATTTTAATAATTTAATTATTAAAATTCCAAACTTTTTAATACTTTATCCTAATTACATATAATTATTTAAATTACATTTCATTTCTTCATCCTATTTGGCAATTTTATACGATTCACTTTCCAAACCTTTCAACAAACACTGACACTGGACTTTGGTGTTTGGATATGTTAGCTGCAATTTCATATGCAATACTCTACTTTCGGTATTTTGTTGTGGATGTTCAATTTTTAAACTATTACTATTATTTGTATAAATTCTTTATAATTGTTATTCAGATTATTTTGAATCGATTATATTTTTGAGTAAAGTTTATGGTATATCCGGAAAAATAAATTTGAACGGTGTAGATTTATTTTTTGGTATTGTTTTTGGTGGAGGGTCAATTTTTAAAGCTATTTCTCATATTTATATAACAAGTCTATGTTATTTAAATTATTTTGAATTAATTATATTTTTAAGTAGAATTTATGGCATATTTAAGTATAAGGAAAAAACAATTTGGATTTTTAAATTTATTTTTTGAAGTAGATTTACATGTAAATAAAAATTGAGTTATTTTTATAAGGTAGACGTATTTAAAGGTAAATAGTACTTTGGCATTTTTAAGGTGGATTTACAAAGTTATTGTTGAGTAGATATATAAAGTTTGAATAGTTTTGTCATTGAGTAGATTTATGAGACATTCCAATATAAGCATTCAAAAACATTGGAATTGTATTTCAAATTACTCCAAATAAAGTTATAATGATTATAAATATTTGGTAAAATTCGAGGGCTAAAAGGGTTATGAATATGTATGAATGAAGACTTTATCGCAAAAGATCAAGTTGAATTAAGGTATGAAGTTCAAAAGGTAAAAGAAGCCAGGGAAGAAGGAAAATGG
Source organism: Pinus taeda (assembly GCA_000404065.3). NCBI lineage: Eukaryota > Viridiplantae > Streptophyta > Pinopsida > Pinales > Pinaceae > Pinus > Pinus taeda. The sequence continues at coordinate 5,508 of APFE030525234.1, forward strand.
ACAATTTTCCAGAAAATAAAAAAACCTATATTATTAAGGATATATACCTAAAATATAATAATAAATAGGAATTTGTGACATTTTGGATCCTCTCTTGGAACTATCGTGGCTTTCCATGAGCAAAGGTCCCATGTTACGCTGGATTCGAAGCGGAATTGATATTATATTGCTTGTTAAAACTTAGGAGCATGAAAAATATAGGGTCCTTAATATAGAAGGATTTGTCTTACGATCAATATGGAATGGGAAATTTTATTGTAAAGGGATTGAAGGCATATCTTCTTACAAAAATAAAAACATTTTCCCTCATATTATACTTCAAAAGGAAGACCCTCTCAATCGATACATGTAAATGGAGATTTTAGACATTAATGTTATATGTCTGTGTGTGTAAGAAAAACTATGTAAATAAAAATTGTCCTTATAATGACTTAGAACACGACATTTACAGTTTGAGAAATGAATGCATTGAATGCATTATCCTCTTTCTGGGATACTTTAATGCTAGAAGAACAACCAAACTATTATTTTAAGTAACAGTTCCAACCCTAATTCTCTATGGTTAGATGATGACTCTATTTTAGATTGTAGATACAAAAAAAGCTCTAATGATTTGGTTGGTAATTTATACAATTCCAAACTTATTAAATTTGTAAATATCAAGATTTAATAATTTGTTATGGTCTAATGAAATGGCCAAAATCTAACTATATGAATTATATCCATGGGCTTGGTAGTAATGTCCTAGACCATGTGATATCTAATATTCTCATATACAACCAAATATTAATTTTTGACATCTTAGATGCCCATGAGTTAGACCTAGATCATATACGTTTAATCCTAATCCTAATCTTTGCCTTATACAAAATCTATACAAAATCTCTATAGAAGTGAATTATACTAACCAAAAAAGTACATGATGTGAGCAATGAAATTATTAGTATCATATCATCATCATTATCATTATCAACGTCATCATTATCATTGTTTTCATCATCAAAGTCATCATTGTTGTCATCATGGTCATTGCCATCATCATCATATTTGTTAGAAATAAATTAACGAAGCAATGAAATACACAAAATATTGTGGAAAAAAAAATACAGAATTGCATAAAATAAGAGAGACACAGATATACATGGTGCATCCAATTTGGGCTACGTCCACAAATAAACAACTAGCCTTTATTTTTGTATTATCCATCAAAATTAAGAGATACAACCTACAACAAATATGCTGTAATTTCCTCTTCGTTCTCACACAACCTCCTATCTCTCTTTTACTCAAAATAATAATGACATACAACTGCAATACAATTCCCTCATATAAATCAAGGGTTTCTTTCTAGGGCAAAAAACACTAAATTAACATAACTTTTATCGTCAAATCATCCGCCTAATGAATGGCTTAGATTGACTATGAAATGACAATATTTTACAAGGCAAATTTTCATCTATTTTTAGCTTCGGAGGCACTACCCCCGAACCCCCGCCAGGGGGGCTCATAAAATTTATCATTACCCCCCTGGATCCCCATGACAACAATTAAATGTGTGACATTGCCGCTATGTTAGAAATTGGGATCCAACGCGACTGAAACAAAAACATTTGAATAATCAAGAAGATAATCAGATTCCACACCCAACAATATTCGTCGTCAACATTGTTTTTAATGTCATTATCATCCTTATCTTCACCACCACCACCAACACCCACCACCACCACACCCACACACCACCACCACCACAATAATTAGTTAAAAATTCAAACAAATTAATAATAATAATAAGACATTTGATTAATATGAAAAGTTTCAGATTCATAATGAGAATTCTTAATATAAAAATAGTTAAAAATTCGTGTATATATTTATACTTTTTATTATTATTGTTAGTGTTTTTGATTGACATATTTTGGGAAATGCCTTATAACATTTCTCCCCATTTTGTCACTGGTACTCAAGGAAAAATCTAAAATTCAATATATGACTCATGAAAATATAATTTAAGTAGGTATGAGAAACTTCATTCCACAACTACTTAACTAAGACCTAGTTAATAATGTCATCTTTTAACCAATCTAGATCTATCTACCAAGCACCAAGAGGGATCAAATCTCTTTTCACTTTGAAAGAAGTTTGTATCTTAAAATATTTGATCTCTTAGTACTTGAAAAATCCAGAGTTAAAATAGATCTAGACTGATTCAATTATTAATTATAATAATAATTATAAATTTAATATTGATTTATATTTATGTAAAATGTTTTATTTAATAAACATTAATTATTTAATTTATTTTTGATTTTAATCAAATATTTACATAATATCACATTATATTACAACATCTCTACTATAAAACACTAATTTAAGATAATAATTAAAAATTAATTAAATATTTCAAAATATCAATTATAATTAATAAAATTACACCAACACAAAAATAGAAATAAAGTACTTGCAAGTAATTGGTGCATGCATTTGTCAAACTAACTTGATTCGAGGTCCACAAATCGCAATCCATGCCCACGATTTCAGGTTGAACTATAATTCCTGTTTTTCAACTAGCAAGCTTTTTTTCCTCGAGGGTCGTCATATTTACCCCTTTTTCAAACCTAGTGGAATATATTTCAAAATTTGATTGGAGAATCTTGAAGACAGTTGGACAACATTTAGGGGTTGACTATTGTAGCAATATTTGAGATTCGCCTTATCTTTCCCGCTTGCAGAATATTTGTTTTGAACTCAATTATTCCCATGGGGAACAATCTTTGACATTGATACAAATACGAATAAAACCGTAATAATAATTTAATCCGTTATAACATGTTTTAGATAAGGGGACTCAATTTAAGATGTGGTCATTAATTTGAAAGAACATGAAAGTTGACCCAACACATTCTGACTTCAAGTTTTCACCGGAGGAATGGACTAAAGCAACCTTCAAGCATTGGTGAGCATTGAACTCGTAGTCAACCCTGTCTCTCGTTTGCATTGATTTGAGGTATAAACATTTGTTGACAAATTGATAACTATCCAAATTGAGAGAATCTTCCAACTTTCCTAAGCTCAATCATAAAATTACATTATAGAGCACTAAATTTATTAAAAGTAATGTTGGGAATATTCAATTTCTCTAAAATCTACATTAAATTGCATTAAATAACTAGATACCATAAAAGTAATATTCAAACTTGCATTAAAACATTAGATACTATACTAGTAATGTTTAAATTTTATTAGATTTTAGGTAACATATGTTTAATATCCAGAGTGGGAAAGGTTATTTATTGTCTGGATGAAGAAATAAAGACCAAAAATGCTTGGGTCTAGGGCACTCTTCTAGCAATTAGGCCAAACTCTTAGCATTATGATAGGGGCATGATTTGACAATTTAAAAAATAATCCAATAGTGAATAGTTTTTGGTGACTTTATGATACTTTTTCAATAGATGTGTAAGGTCAAAGATATCAAAACGCAAAATCTCTTTCTTATTTTGCATAGAATAAGTCTGCAAATTCCAAAGTTTGAGGTCATTAACTTCTTCCACATCAAGAGGCACCTTAACGCAATGGTAGATTCACTCGCTAACAAAGGAGTAAGTCTAGATCAAGGATTGATGGCTTGAGATGATAACATCATCATTATTAAACCTATTCCATGAAAAAAACATTCATAAATTTGATAATTTGTGTCATTAGCGTACTAAGTAGCATTAAAGGAGAAAATACTGGGTTGGAACTTCGGCGTCATCCTGCTAGTACCCAGGTGAACTTGTCACCCATTCATTCTCTCACCCAGTGGATATGGTGGCTCCACTCCATGGTCGAGTGTCATTGGAGAAACTTTGAGGTAAAAAATGGGCCTCAAAACAAAAATGTACAACATAAATCAACTTTATAAGAACCAATAGGATTCAATATAATGATGTCAACCATGGGGGATGATTCACCATTTTTGGAGTAAAAAGGTAAAATAATAAAAAAACATAATACCTACTTTTTCAACTCTGATTTTAAACTTATTTCTCTACAATTTTATTCAAATTTCAAGTGGGAGCACTTGTTAGATGTAGAATTTAATTTTGCATCCAAGGAGTACCCATGTTGCATATTTTCGATGGACCTTACTATACAAAAAATGTGAAATACATGAAAAATGTGATTGCAATCACGTTCTTCATGTAGTTCACATTTTCCATGTAGTAGGGTCCATCGAAAGTATGCAACATGAGTACTCCTTGGATGCAAAATTAAATTCCAAAGCCAATGAGTGCTCCTGCTCGAAATTCGAGTAAAATCATAAGGAGATAAGTTGAAAATACGAGTTGAAAAAGTAGTTTTTTGTTTTTTCCTCCAAATTTTGATGACGTAATCTAATCTTATCTTTTTGTTTCCACTATTATGTTATAATTTTCCTTAGGAGGCACATTTTAGACCTCAAAATTTCTCTAATGGGGCATGCATGTTGTAAACATTGATTTGTCGGGAAACATATGCGACATCTAAATGTCGTATTTTCATAGTCAATGAATTGTGACCAGTGAAATTTGATTTTTCATATTTATGTGGTCTAGAAGTCCTTTCCTGAAATTAGTCTCCACACATATCCCGACATAAGTGAAAATACCATTTTTAGTTCTTTTCAGATCCAAATTTTTAAATTTTCTCAATGTGTTGCCTATATCTTCTAGGACTTTGTAGTGCCAAAATGGAAGAAGAAGATTTGGAAGCCTCACCCAAACCAACATTGTAGAAACCACCATGGTGTTGGCATCGAACTCAGGGAACCAAGACGTAATGAATAGTTCAACTCTACCCCAAAACCATGGCCCTACATTTAGAGCATAGTCCAAATCCTTTTGTGTTTCAAATTGTATTATGAAAAAACTTTTGAGCACAGGAAAATTTCAAAGTGTGGGGTCCAAGTGGAGACAATCCATTGTATAAGTGCCTCCTATTTGGGCCAAAAAACATTAAATCTACACATGACTGCTTTGGATTGGACAACAGAGAAAATAGAATTTACCGCAAGGCAATTTAATTCCATAAATGGGGCATTTTCTGTTTGTTCAACAATATAAGGGCCCAAAATGTCTTGAGTCTAATCCGCTGGAGCTGTAACATTCCTTTGGGTTGATGCATCCTTGAAGGAGAGATCGGATTTATTAGTTGATTTTGTAGTATGAGCTACCCCACTAAGTCCTATATTTAGTATGATGGGAGATTTTTTCTGGAAATATTATAGTCTTGTAGTTAGTGTGAATCTAATAAGACCTTCCTTCCGAATTGAAGACTTTGAAAATAATAAGGTATGCCAAATAAAACTTTAATAGTATGTTTTACAGAGCATATAGAAAGAATTTTTTTAACCCATATAATCTTTTGATCTGCCACGAAGGCTTTTAATAAAAATGTGGAACACAAGATTCATATTATTCTCTATTTGTGGAGGAACATTAATGAAAATTTAGAATGTGGTTTCATGTTATTCTTTGTCACTTCTTAAATCAGGGTTTGATATAAGGCATTTGACATCGAGAGACCACTAGATCTCAACGAGCAGTGCCACCCCCAACTCATTTGTGTGCAGAACCCAACGAATAGACAAGAATATACATAAAGGTGCGGAGGCCAACATAAAATCCATATGCACGAGCATTCTATCACAGAAACATAATTCCCACACAAATGAAATGCAAACCATGGAGAAATATTGAACTTGAGAGCAAAAAGGAGAAAATATCAAGAACAAGTGTCAATGCCAACATATAATCCATCCACATGTGTCCATAGAGTACAAACGCCCAAGAAAACCTATGACAAAGCACTACCCTGAAGATATGAACCTCCAAAAAGTTTGAATGTGTACAAAGTATACTCATCTAACCAAACACGACTCCATTGAACAACCGAGAGAGGAATATACGAGCTCAAGTACTAGCGATAACAGTTTGTGAAATTGCAGGAAGTTAAAAAATCTTAAATTCCATCTCTTCCAATCTATGTATTCTTGAACTTCCAAAATTTTAATATCAAGTAACACATTCATATAATATATAATAAATAATAAATATTCATAATTTTAAATTCTATAAAAACTATTAAAAATAATAAATTTCTACAAAAAATAATGATCTATATTATATTTTTACACAAAATTGTAAAACATTATATAAAAATATAAATTACCTCAGATATTAAATATTTTCAGCCTAAATAGAAACATTTATGTATTTAATTATTATATAAGCTATATTTAAAAAAACTCAATCATAAAACTTTATATTAATTAGATTAAAAACACTCAATCATTTAAAAGTAATGTCAGATCTTCAAAGTGCTACCTAAAATTGTATTAAAAGCAGACAAAATGTCCCATAAAAGAACGCCTAAATGGTAAACATCCCTAATTTTTGCATAAAATTACATTAAACTATTTAATATTATAAGACTATTATAAAAACAATGTCTTAAATGTATATTTTATGGTTATCCGTGATTTAATAGTTTAAAAACACAAAATTCCATCCCTAAATTTTACATCCCTAAAATTTACATAAAATCGCATTAAACTATTTAATATTCTAAAAACAATGTCTTAAATGTATATTTTATGATTATTACAAAAGAATGCGATTTAAGTTTTAAAGTTTTTTTTTTTTGGGTTCCTTTTAGTTTATTTTTCACTAAACATTCCTTGAAATTTGACAAGTATTTATTGAAAGTGTCTACAATGTGAGTGTTCAAAATAAAAAATTCCAAGACACTAAATTTGTAATAATAAAAACAAAAATATAATTATTGAGAATATGTTGTGAAATTTAAAAAAAAGACAAAATATAAAACGATTAAGAAGGCCATTATAATTTTTTAATTTATATATATATATATATGAATTAAAAAGAATGCACTATTTATTTTTAATTTTATATAAAAAAATATTTTATAAATTTTAAAACGCGAATGAGATTCCAATTAAAAAAATTTACTTCTATTAACTTCTTACATTGAACATTTTTCTCACAATTTTTCACAATTAAAACATTGATTTATATGAATTTTAATAAAAGTTTATAATTTGAAAACTTTATAATATACTATATATAAAATTTAATTTAAAAAAAAATTATAAATTTGAAAATAAATAAAATAAATAAATAAATAAATAATATATATAAAATATATATATTTATATTTAATTTTAACGTCAAGTTTTACTAACATAATTGGTTAAGGATGGACCTCGTGAGTAAGGCGACCCAGGATCAAACCTCACGGGGTGGAGGCATGTTAAAATCTAGTTAGCTAAGGGCTGGTGTGGCCCAGGCCACGGGTGATCCTCGGGTGACTTTGATGGCTTAGATACCCCTGGGTCACGGCTCCTCAAGCCACAGGTCAAGCCTAGAAGATCACAGACAATTTGACAAAAAAAAAATTCAACTTAATTTTAGCTATTAAATATATAAACATAAAACTAAGGTTAAAACTCGTAAAAAACTAAAATCTCTTTTTAATGAGTATTAAAATCTGCTACAAATAGTGATTAAGAAAAGGGTGCCCCCTTTTTAAGATTTTGTTTTAAAGGATAGGGAAATTATAACACACATTTCAAAATGAAGGTTTTATACAATTAAATTAAAAGTTAATTGCTTAGGTCAAATATGATGATACAATTTACAAGTGGTGTGATTGGAACCTTTAATAGAAATGCTATTATGGTTAATTGTGATCAAGAATGGTGAATTAAGATTATTGGATTAGAAATACTAGATCTTATAAATAAATTTTATCGATTGAACATTAGAGATAGTTGATGATCTAGATTGAATCATTATATTATTTGTCATCCATCTTAATGCTTTTAGAGTGGAAAAGTGGAGAAATCAACTCACATGAACATTGTTTCAAGCATAAAAAAATTGGTCTCTAAAAATTTCCAAAAGAAGTTTGAGGCATCAAACAATGTTTTTTTGGGGGTAAAACTTTGCCTCTTAAGCATTGCACCACCTAATGCTATTCCACACATAGATATCTTTCGAACGACATAAGAATAACCTCAATTAGAGTTTGTATGCAAAAATTGTGCCACCCATAAGTTGAGCTTCCTATTTTGACGACCATGATTCGAGAGGATGCCACATCAACCCCCATTATTCATGGAAAAGGGGCTAGCCACATGATCATGACGAAGAAGACTCTAGAAAAGTCAATATTGTAACTCTAGTTAAGAGTTGAAGGACTCAATCTTAACCACTAGTAGGCTATCAGACTTTGTTATAACTGGGCCATAAGGAGGAAAATGGGTTCCATTCTATTCTAGTGCATTTTGTTCCATAAATGAGCAAAGTAGTCGAGAGTGGATAGGAAGAGATAAAATAGAGAGGGTTTGTGCACAATAGAAACACACTAGCCACATGCCTCATTTCTTTGTACTTGCATCCATTTCTATTCAGAGAAAGAGAGTAAAGCATACTCACCCTCTTGTTGGGTCTTCTCCCGAAAGCATTTTCAAGGTTATATCCATTGTGAGTTTTATTTCATTGTTCTATAATTTCTATATATTTCATTTATTGCATGTATAAGCATAACACAATAATTAACGAATCCAAAATTCTAAGGAGAAATTAACTCTCATAGTGTAGATTTCATATTTTAAGCATAATTTTATCATATCCATTTTGGAAAACTATCTAGTGGAATATCCATGATAGTTTATCTATCATATTAGTATGAAAATATGTTTCTTTGGGTATATTATGGATGTTTGCAAGGGATCAAGATTTGTTAAGTTGAAAGTCATAAAACCCCAACCATGGCTGATGAATTTGTTAATAACCCTCAAGATACTACATAGGAAAATTTGCATGGTTGGAAGCACAAGTCGTAGATATAAATCATAATGTGAGCTTCCTCATGCGGGCCCTCACCAATAATCTTGGGATATTCAGAGAAGATGGAGGTTCTAATGTGGAGGTTGAATTAGAGGAGAAATCAATAGATCGATAAGAAACAAAGAGGGAATCTAAGAAAGAACCAAAAAAGGAACAAACCGGTTTGAGTGCCATGAACCATTCACAATCCCTATTCAAAATGGAAGTCATGGTATACATCAAGCCATATCAAGGTGAGATTTACACTTTGAAGTTAAATCATTGATTGTGGCAATTAGAAGTTTATTTTAATGTTCATCATATAGAGGAAGAATAAAATATTCCATATGCTCTGCGAAAATTAGAGGGCCATGCCTTGACTTGGTGGGAAAGGCATACAAAGACCTTGAGGTTGGAGGGATATCCTAAAGTGACTAAGGGGGAGCATTTGAAAACTCCCATAAAGTCACAAATTTACCCTATTAGGTATGTAGAGGACTAGCGGATGTAATGTGATTACCTTAGGTAGAAGTAGGGACAAAGTGTATAGGGGTACAACATATAATTCAAAAAGGTGGCCATAATGTGGGTGTCTCCCAATAGAGCCCAAATGTACTTCTCAAGTATGTGGGGGGTTTACACAACCATCTACGTAAGAAAGTGATGCTGTTAAAATCTGGATTGGTGGACGAGGCTTCTGTACATACATGATACTTAGAGAACATAGGCCAAAATAAAGGGAAATCAAGTGGGTTGAAGCAAAAGGACCACCAAGACACTTCTAAGGATGGGAAGAAGTGAAAAGGAAGAAAAAATAAAAAGACAATAGCTGCAACACACAAGAGAAAAGATCCCAATAGTCATTGCAACCACTATAACATTTATGGTCATCCAAAACTTAACCCGAAGAACAAAAATAGCGATGCAAAGAAGAATAATCTAATGGCCATCGATTCAAGCAACTAGGTTGAAAGCAACATGGGCATGGATGAGAATATTTTTCGTACATTACTGCAAAAGGAGGTGATTTTGAGTAGCCTTGAATGGTAGGAAGATAATGAAATTAATGACTCTTTCATATAAAAATATAGGTGAAGAAGGAAAATATTGATGCTCTATTTGACTTAAGATCATAAAAAATCTCATTGCAGTAGAGATGGTCAAAAGATTGTGATTGGAAGTTGTTGGTCATAAAATCCCATATCCATTGGGATGGGTAAATAAGGATGCAAAAATAAAGGTAACAAAATAGTGCAAACTTAGATTTTCTATCAGTGCTGATTTTATTGATGAAGTAGATTTAGATGTAGTTCCCCTTGAAGTATGTGGAGTCATTTTTGCCGGTCCCTATATGTACATGCAAAATTAAATCTTTAGGTGGATAGCCAACTATTACCACGTCATCAAGGATGGAAAATCATTCACCAATAACACACACAAGGGAAAGTCCAAAATTTAGCTGGTAAGTGCCAACCAAGCCAAGGATTTGAGTAATTCTTGCAAGAAGTATGTTTTACTATTTTTAAGAGAAAAACAATGTGTAGAAGAGTTAGTGAGAGAAAATTTATCCTTAGAGGGGTGTACTAAGGAACAAAAATAACAACTATAAGAGTTATTGTAGGCATACATGGGTGTGTTCCATGAGCCTAAAGGGATACCACCTAAGAGGGAAGTGAAACATGAGATCTAGTTATATCTAGAATCCTTGTTACCAAACATTGGGTTATATAGGTAGTTCATTATAAAAGCAAGTGAGGTGAAGAATAAGTTGCAACAATTATGAGAACAAGGTGTCATTCGAACAAGAACCTCACCATGTAGGTCATCCATAATCATTGTGTTAAAGAAGGATGGGACTTGGCAGATGTGTATTGATTATAATGCATTAAACAAAATTATGCTCAAGAACAAGTACCCATTGCATAGG
>APFE030525243.1:0-17766 GCA_000404065.3 Pinus taeda
TGACCTCTTCTCTCTCAATATTTTGGCAGCATAACCCCTATATAGTTCTCAATTCTCACTATCACTCCAGCATAATCTCAGCACTCACAATAGCTCTAGCAAAAACTAGTTGGTTTAATGCAGGGGGACAGTCATTTATAGATGGAGAAGGAAGGAGTATGCATTGTATCAGGACACCTACTGAAGATTAGCATTATCCCTGAATAGCCACTGAACTTAGTTGCATGGATAAAAAGATGACACTCGACCACTTCCATGAGGATTTTTCCCTTAGAGAACTCCATGAACAAAGAGGAAAAAACACATGAGTGCGTGCTGGCTAAAAATCATAACCAAACTTAGGTGGCGCGGGCTTTGTTCTATGACAGAGCGTCCATGGACATGCCCTCTTTTGAGGAACTGAGTCAGTGGTGCAGGTAAGACACTGTGAACCCGCGCTAATGGAAAAAAAGCATTTTCTAAGGATAATCTTCAAAAGGTGTCTTCAGGGAATATGAAGTTCAGACTTAGGGGAATATAATGCAAGTGTTTTTAAATTGTGTCACTGGTCACAGGTCCCGAAAAGCGTCCTCCAATGTAGCGAAAACAAGGGTAACAGGGACGGTGACCAACGGTGACAAATTACTGTGTAACAGATGCCCCCTAAAGCATGAAGCCCAAGAGAGAGAGAGGGGTGAAGTGCTTTACAAGAACATATGTAGCTGCCGCCGAGAATCTGCATTGAGAGATACAATTTCATAGTTCAAATACATGATATATGTGGCATGGTCGTAGCCATCCATAAAAAAGTACATGATGATCAAGATCCGTAGTATGGACGCAGCCATCTGGTTAGGATCAATGAATTGAATCAGGTATGGTCGCAGCCATCCAGTGAATGAGTTATGTATCAAAATCATGCCTAGATTACAACAGACATAATCCAGGGTCTTGCGCTCCACCTCAACCCGAACATAAGTAAAAATTCAAGCATGTGAAAATGTGAGCTGAAGTCGAACATGCATGAACATCGTCTGATTACCAGCCAATGATGAAAGCCGTTAACAGACGCGAGAGGTACCACCAATAATGACAGTGATCCTCAAGGTACTATAGGTACAGTCTACGGCGTGTGAATGAATGAGCCGATGTCGAACACCCGTAGAGTGATCCGATCGGAGGCCAATGATGAAAACCTTGCGTCGAACACGAAAAACCTTCCATTGAGGCATGCACGCTCCAAGGTACCAGAAGGGAGTCTCTAGGTCACTTTCCTGGATAATGAGCTGAAGTCGACAGGAAGTGATCTTCGTTGAAGGTGGGCTATAATGTTTCCCACATCATCAACATGAGACGAGAAGAGACAATGTTGTGAAATAAGATTTATGAACTATCAGACAGAGGTGGTTTCTTTGAGAGGTCAACTTCTCTTGAACATATCGGCGTCACGACAGTGGAGTTGGCAGTATTTGATGTCAATGGATCAGAGGTCATGATGATGAGGCAATGAGCAGATGAGAGGTCAAATAGGATTACCCACACCCACGGAGGAAAGTGAAAAAACAAGATGAGATATCCCCATCCTGACACGAAAGAAGAGAAGTGCCATGTTCAAGAGCGACATACTGCTGACACGACGATAATTACGGTTCCAAAATTTTCTTTTTCCCCCGCCATTTCTAGCGAGTACCCCAATTATTTTTAACAAGCTTGATGGGGATAGCATATGCTTGTGGTATAAGTTCGACCTTCGGTCAAATCCAACCTAGTAAAAGTTTAACGAGCCCTAGGGAGGAGAAGCTCGAGTCTCGTCATAATGATGAGTCCAATGTCGTCAGATTTTAACGAGTCCAACACAGGTAAAACTCGGAGTCTTTTTCATGTTTAGAGAGTTTGAAAAGGACACAGAAAAGAAAACTCCAGACATCCTTTTTCGTAAATTTGTGTCTCTCGGGCCTGAAAAAGTATAAAATGATGCCCGAAAGAACCGCCCGATCATTACGACCGAGGATTACTTTTCATGAATAGTGATTTCAACCTGAAAGAGTAGAAAAGCGATCAAAATCACGTCGTTTCGTAACCATTAACGAGTTTGAAATGACAAAAACCCGGTAATCTTTTTATATTTTAACAGTCGATAAAAGAACTTAAAACGACCGCCCCTTAGTAACTGTTTAACAAGCCAAGAGGGATAACTCGGCGATCTTTTCCTCTTTAAAAGGTCACGAAAAGAGCTGGAAGCAGACCATAAGTAACATTTTCTCATGTTTTAACAAGCTTGAAAAAGTTAAAAAGAAGCTCGTTTGAACTGCACCAGACCCTGTCATCATCCGAAAAACAGTGTAAAACCCATTTCGACACGAAAATATCCTAAAAATACTCAAAAATATCACTTCTAATGTATTTTTAGGTCAAAATAGTGTTATAAATAGTAAAATAGTAAAAAATAAATTTACTTTTCATTTTTTACGTTGTGAGTTCACTGTTGGAGAGTTTTCAGTGCAAAGTTCAGCTGCTGATTGCGATCGATCCAGGAGACCATTCGAGCCGCCGTCTGCAACAGGTAAGAGGCCTCATCCCTAGCTTTCTTTTCATTCCATTTTTTCAAGTTTTTAGCCATATTTCAGCTCCCTGCAAAGGGATTTGCAAATTTTTTAGGGTCGCGCCATTGGCGCAGGTTTCGAGCACGGGACCGCGCCAATGGCGATATTTCCCTATAGGGGTCGTGCCATTAATGCGACTGTTTTAGAAACAGTCGCGCCAACTGCGCGATCCCATTTTTCGCCAAATTGGACCGTTGAATTTGCAAATTTCTTTCAATTTATATTTCAATAATTATCTAACAATTGAAATTTTGAATTTCGCTACAGGATTTCGCTAAAAATGGTGCTAGAATGGAAAGAACGAGAGCACAATGAAGTTGATGCCCTGGCTATGGAGGACGATGACTGCATGAATGCATTAAAAGACTGCGGACTGAAAAAAATCTTCCATACTTCATACCTACGCGCACAACCTGAGCTACTACGCTTCATAGTAGATGCTTGGGATGAAGAGGATCAGGTGTTTCGCCTGAAGGATCAGACATTGGAGCTGGATGTTTCTGATGTCTATTTTATCACTGGTTTATCACAGCGAGGTGCACGTCCTATTCTGACAGGCAGTTGACCTTCTGGGGAGAAGATCGAGGAGGTGAAGGCAAGAGTGTGTCCTATTGCATGATTTGGAGTAAACAGCAGGAAGATAGATATCAACATGGTGCCCAGCTTGGTTCTACGAGTCATTTTGTTTACCATTACCTGGGAAACAGGGATATAGGCACCCCATGAGGCCAACAAAAATCATTTGCTGTTGGCTACTAAGTGTCTCCATCCGACAGTGTTTGATTGGGCCTCAGCGGTGACGACCAACATTAAACGACAGCTTACCAAGTGTAAGCGGGATGGAAACAAACAGTTTGGGTATGGGTCGATCATTGTGACCTTCTTTCTAGAGCGACTGCCAATTTTTCGGGTACTTGGAGGGATAGTAGCAGATCCAGTGCTGAGGGAACCAAGATTACATCGATGGGTAGAACTTATGCCCAGAGGAGGAGGGGGCCAACAAATGTCCTAGAAGCCCGAGTTCTTTATCTGGCTCCGACACCAGATGATCATCATTGAGGACTGGCCTATGCGGGCACAGATTTCACCGGAGATCCCGATCTCCCTCTACCTGACGGAGAGGATTGGGATGAGGAGCTGGGTAAGAACTCTTTGTTTCTTAGTGTTTTTTATGTATTTAATTTTTTTTTTTTGTTAATACATGCCTATTTCTTACAGCGTCTATATATGTATACAGATGTTGGCACAGAGCGACTAGCTAACTTGCCCCACAATGTGCGCAGAGCACAACCCGCAGTAGATCCTTAGATAGAGGGTGAGGATGATCTTGTGCAGAACCTTGAGGCACTCACTCGAGATATTCCATACTATGGTAGATTGGCAGATGTACATAGAGCTTATCAGTGGCACATGGTGGGAGTGTCTACTCGTGTCCATCGTCTACTGAGACATTTGGTGCGAGCAGTGACATGCTATCACGAGCATAACCGTGCTTAGACGCCTAGGTTTCATTTTTGCATATTTTTTGAGGAGTACGCTGTCTGCGGCTGTATAGACTTTGGACATGTATTATTTTTGTAATGCGCGAGGCGCGAATATTTTGACTCATACATACATATATACATATGATTATGGTTTCTTATTGTGTTTTCATGTGATTGCTTGTATGATGTGTTATTTACAAATTTTGCAAATGTCTATCTAATACATGATTAGCCAATGCATCAGATAATGTGTTCAATTGTCGTGGAATATGTTGATATGTAATAAACTCAAAATTCCTTTCTAACAATCTTACACGTAAATACAACCTTAAAATATGATGGTCTCTGACGGAATAACGCCTATTGAGCTGGAGGACAACAAGTTGAGAATCTAGGTTTACCACTAATGCCCGAATACCAAGATTAATTGCTTCAGTAAGGAGCTCGATCACGGCACAATATTCGGCGACATTATTCGTGGTACGAACCAAACAGACACCTTGAAGATCTATCAGCTCACCATGAGGATCATAGATCACCCATGCCGCAGAGGATAAGTTATGAGTACTGCGAGAGGCACCATCAGCGAAACCAATATAAGGCGTATTAGACATCTACACAAGAAGCGGAAAATACAATGAGCGACAAGTGACAATCGAGTCTATAAAAAATTCTACCACACATACACAACACACTTGCTAGAGTACATGTATATACAAAAAGAAGCGTACTAGCATCGCGCATAGTACTTTTTCAAATATAGCCCATTACGGGGCTACGCGAGAGGATTTCCTTCATAATCAATTAACTCATAGGCTCCTTTTTCCAAAACTTTCTTGACAGTATAAGGACCTAGCCACATGGATTCGAGCTTTCCTGGTCCTAACTTCTCGTTTGCTTGGTCATACAGAAGAACTAAGTCCCCCTCATTGAAAGAACGTGGACGAACAGCCTGGTCAAAGTGAGATTTGACTCGCCTCTTCTGCGTTTCGATAGCCAAATTTGCTAGGTGACGAGTCTCATCTAAATGCTCTAGATAAAGGAGGCGTTCTTCTAATGGGGTAGTGTTAGGAAGTAGCTCGACGGCTAATTTTAATGAAGGGATTTCACACTCGATCAGAAGGGTAGCCTCTAGTCCGTAGACTAGTTGAAATGGAGTGAAACCAGTGGCATCCTTCACGGAAGTTCGGTAAGCCCACAAAGTAGGGAACAACATCAAATGCCAGTTAGACTTGTGCACGCCAACGGTGCGTTGAAGCATTGTAACCAAGATCTTGTTGATCGCTTCAACTTGGCCATTGGACTGAGGGTAGTATGGAGTAGAACTATCGTGCTTTAAGCCCAGCTGGGTTGTTAGTTCTGTCATCATATGATTCCGGAAATGATTTCCGTGATCAGTGACGATGACTTGAGGGACGCAAAATCGCGAAATAACATGATTAAACAAAAATTGTGCCGCTGTATGACCGTCTTCATTCAGAGTAGGCATCGCCTCGGCCCATTTAGTAAAATAATCGACAGAAACGATGATGAACCCATGCCCCCCGGCCGAGCGAGGGTTACAGGTGACATAATCAATGCCCCATTTGGCAAAAGGGCCGACGGCAACAACACGGTGTAAAGGAGCAGCGGGTGCCCGCATCTTCCATTGGAATATTTGGCACTCGTGACAGGAACGGACCACAAGAATGCAATCCTTAAAGATGGAAGGCCAAAAATAGCCAGCACGGAGAATTTTTTGAGCAGTGGCATATCCGGACATGTGACCACCACAAGCACCTCAGTGGCAGTCATTCAAGACTCTCTCAGCTTCCTCATGAGTAAGACAACGACGGAGAACAGAGTCGGCACCAAGGCGATATAAAGTATCCCCAATAATAGGATATGGTTGAGATTGATGACGAATCCTTCGCCGAGCATCTTTGGAAGTACTCGGGCGGAAGGAGGACGTTTGCAAGTACGTAAGGATGTCACCATACCAGGGGTCGAGGGTGCTGATGAGAAACAAGGTCTCATTCGGGATGTGATCTTCCGTGTGAGATGGCGAAGAAGAAGATGGCAAAGAGGAAATTAACTCAGTGAAAACCAACAATTTCTTGGACTTGGCGGTAGCGAACTCCAAGTCAAACTCTTGGAGGATGACAATCCACTTAGAGTATTTGCCCCCCAGCAACTGGCGTGACAAGATATATGTCATGGGGTTGCAATCAGAAATCACTGTAGTAGTGCGTAGCAGAATATAATGACCAAAACGTTGGATAGCGCAAACGGTTGCTAATGCCAACTTCTCGACATGTGCATATCGAGTTTCCGTGTCTAAGAGTTTTTTACTGAGATAATAAATGACATTCTCAGTGTCATTGTCATCAGTTTGAATAAGAACCATGCCAATAGTGGTGTCGGCAGCGGCTAAATATAGGATGTAGTCACGATGATAATTTGGAGGGCGAAGCAATGGAGCAGAGACAAGGAGACCCTTGAGACGCTCAAAAGATTCTTGAGCCACTACATCCCAATGAAAAGGGACATCCTTTTTAAGTAGTCGCGTAAAGCCTTTAGCTACTTCGGCGTAGTTCGGGACAAAACGACGTAAAAAATTCGCTTTTCCTTGTAGACTTTGCAATTGTTGTAAGGTACCAGGGGGAGGGAGATTCACTATAGCTTTGACTTTGAGGGGATCCAGACGGATGCCCTCTTGGGAGACGACAAATCCAAGAAGTCGACCCGATTCTACGCAGAAGAAACACTTATGAGGATTAAGCCTGATGTTGTAGTGTCGACAACGAAGAAATATCTCGCAAAGATGAGCAGGGTGGTCCTTACGCTTAGCCGAATGAGCTGGAAGATCATCCAGGTAAGGCTGTACAATGTGTCAGATGTCATGAAAAGCATAGGACATTGCACGTTGGAAGGTAGTGCCGGCATTTTTGAGACCGAAAGGGAGCTTCTTATAAGCATAGGTACCCCACGGACAGATAAAAGCAGTCTTGTGTTGATCAGCGGGAGCAATATTAATCTGGTTGTAACCAGAAAAGCCGTCCATAAAAGAGTACATTTCGCTTCCCGCACACTCGTCAATAATCTGATCAATGAATGGTGTGGGGAAATTATCTTTTGGACAAGCCCGATTGATATCACGATAATCAACACAAACGCGGATAGTTCCCTGTTTTTTAGTGACAGGTACAATATTGGAAACCCAATCTGTGAGCGGGATATGATAAATAAAACCAGCTTTAAGAAGTTTTTCTACTTCGGCCTTGATTTTTGCAGCCTTTCAAGGGTGTACTTGACATAAACGTTGGCGAACACGCTTAGCACCGGGGTACGTGATGATTTCATGCACTACTATGCTAGGATCAATGCCGGGCATTTCCTCCTAGGACCAAGCAAAAACGTCAAGAAATTCACGAAAAAGGTTCGAATACAGTTGAATCTCCTCCAAAGTACAAGTGACTCCAATATGAACGTGTTCAAAAATCCCGGGTTTGGTAGAGATGTCGATGGGTTGGGTTTGTGTGATGTTCGCCATATTACCTTCAGAAGAAGTTTGGTAAACGTGAACAGGTGACTGAAGGAATCGGAATGGGAAACAAGGAGGAAACCGTTGAATAGGAGTTGACTCATCCTGAGGGACAGAGAGCAACGAGGAACGATGATGGGTATCATGCCAAGCAGGTTCCTCGAGAGACATAGTCTCTATAATAGCTTCGTCGGAAGAAAATATTTCTTTTAGACGATCCGAGGAAGTTTGATCTGCGATCCCTAAGGATGGAGTGAATGTGTGGAAAATTTTGCTCGAAAGAGAAACTTCATAAAGAGAAGCCGATGCAGCTACGATTTCAGCATAGTTGAGTTCGGCTGGACTCAACGGCATCCTGTTGCCCCATGAATCTACTTGGTCGATGGGAGGAACGATCCATGGATCAAGACAAGTAGAGATCATATTGACAGAAGCGACATTTGGAGGTGGGGCTGGAAAAACACCCATAAGGGCAGGATCTTTAAAAAGTCCGTGACCAAGACTCTCAAATGATTTGGTGGTATGCTCCACAAAAGGAATAGTTCCTTCCGAAGAGGAAGCAAAAAAATTCAGCTGGTCGACCGTAATAATCTTCCCTTGGTGAGGGAAGTGAATGATACGAAAGTAAGATGAAGCAACAGCTTTCATTGCATAAATCCAGCTGCGTCCAAGAAGGAGGTTGTAGGTTAGAGTAGCATCAACGACTTCAACTTCCATCTCGACTGTTTTTCCTTCCAAAGAAATGGGTAAACGAGGGAGAATACCATAAGGACAGGATGCTCTTCCATCAAAAGCTTCCAAGGTTGTGGGAGACTGACTCAACGTTGGAGAACCAATAGCTTTCCAACAGGCCACAGACATGATGCAAGTTGAAGCACCTTCATCAATGACTGTGCGATGGATAGTTTTTTTGTCAATAACAACCTGTATGAGAAAGGCAATTTGGGGAGGCAGTCTCTGAGAATGGCAGTCTAAGTCGAACGTAATCAAATCCGAGTCTGTCAGATCTATGCCGCCGATAGCGGATAGAAAGGACTTCCTCTGAGAGGGGCAGCTCTGGAGAACTTCTAAAGCGGACATAGCCGACGGAGTCTGGGCTAAATCCTCAACGATATTATAGTGCTGAGCAGCACGGGAATTTGGGTTGTAAGAAGATTTCCGGAGCACTCCTTTTGGAGGGGGTCGAATAGGCACTTCAGTACTAGGTCTTTCGATGTGGAGAGGGCTTGAGCTGAATGGAGGAGCACTGGCGGCGACCTCAGTCTCCTTACCGGTAGACGGGTAATATTTTGTTCGATTACTGATATTAACAGGGACCGTCCCCGCCATAAACACTTGGGAACCGAAGGAAGAGGGAGGTTGAGAGGGGTCAGCGACCATTTGGGTTTGTTGTGAAGGAAAGGGTTCTTTAAGCACCGCAGGAACCCCAAGAGCACCTTTCAACAAACGACTAACTTCAGACCGTCGAGGGCAGTCCTTGGTATAGTGATCCTCATCAAAGATAAGACAAGGATACTTGGGTTTGCGTTTGGCACTCTCCTCAGATTGAGGTTTAGGTTGTTCCTGCTTAGGTTGTTCCGACTTATTTTTCCCTTTCTCTTTCTTTTTTGACTTCGAGGTTTTGTCAGTCTTGGTTGACTGAACGAAATTAACCTCGGAGGTAGATTTAGAAGAAGGTGTAACCTGGGAAGTGTTTTCATTTGGAGCATTTGATTTCTGCTTCCTAGGGTTTGCGGAATTTTTCTTGGAGGATGAACTCACAGACCCGATAATGCCGTCAACTGTAGGTGTTGGCGGGGCTTTGTGTGTTCCAGGTCTAGGGGCATCAGGAAAATAATCATATAATGTACCTGACTGAGAATAAACTAAGTCAAGGTATTGAGCACGCGCGATAGCTTGCTCTTCAGTAACACACGCTCCCATAGCGATGTCCTGAGCTATTGGAGGGACGAACGAAGTCGTGAACCAATCCATAAGAAGCTGGTCGGGAATCCAAAATTTAATCATATGTCTACGCCGTCTCCATTCATGGATGTGATCAGAGATGTGCGTAGCTATTGATTGTCGTAAGGACGTGAGGAGGTGCGTGCCCGTTTCATAACGAATGGGCAACAGAAAATGTATAAGAAATGCCATAGCCAACGAGTTGAAATCTTGAAATGATCCGTGATTTAGCTCAATATACCATTTAGCGGCAGAGCCATTGAGAGTCCTTTGAAAAAGGCGAAGTCGAATCGAATCATCAAGCCATGAATTAGATGAGCACCATAGATGATACGTCATGACATGAGCTTGCGGATCTTCATTAGCTTTACCATCAAATTTCGGGCAATCACGAGGAATTTTGGTGGGAACCAAAGGCCAATAAGGATTATGAAGGATAGGGTCATTAGTCAGTTTGGACACATCCGGTAATTCTAAAGTTGCTAAAAATGGTAATTGAGGATTAAATGACATCTGAGGCTGCTGAAATGACGAAACACCCGGGTTCCAACCAGGTGGTGGTGGCCCCCAAGGACCTTGCCCTGATGGATTTGCCCCCATAGTATGCTGGGCATAGGGATTTTTGTTTTGCCCCCCAGCATATGGGTTACCAAACGATGCTGCAGAAGTAGCATGTGGGTGTTGATAATTTTGGTAAGGAGCAAACAGAGGTTGGCCTTGAGGTTGCTAGTAACCGTAATGCGGTGGGACCCCAAATTGAGTTTGAGACCCCGGCTGGGTTTGATAAAACGTTTGAGATTGACCTCCAACCTGCATTTGAGAACCAGACGGATTTTGGGATCCAACTTGGGTCCAGATGCCAGGTTGAGCAGCGCCAGTAGATGGATAACCTTGGGCTATCTGAGTGAAAGGATAACCTTGCTGGTATTGAGGTTGGCCCACCTGCTGAGACTGAGTTTGGCCTACCTGCTGATACTGAGGTTGGCCTCCTTGCTAATACTGAGGTTGGCCTCCCTGCTGATATGCAGCAGAGGGTTTTCCTATTATACCAGATGGTTGGGTTTGAGGATGACCAATTTGTCCAGAAGACTGAGTATACTGGACAGTTGGTTGACCAATTGTTTGGGCCGCTTGGCCGGAAACTTGGGTATAGTAGACGTTAGGTTGATTCGGATTAACAAACGATTGACCAGTTTGTCCAGTATGAGAACCTTGCTGGAGACCAGGTTGAGCTTGTTGAATGGAAGGGTGGCCTGGATTACCAGCAGGTTGTGTATGAGGAGTGAAAAAGGGACCACTAGAAGCAAAAGGATTTCCTTGGAAGGATTGTCCTTGTAGATTTTGCTGGTGTGGTTTTTGAGGTTGAGCATACGACGCTTGACCACCATGATAAGAGGTAGAACCCCAATCTATGGATAGCGTAACCGAAAGCTCTCCAACTGATAGTTGACCTGTCCCAGTACCAAAGGGTGGTAGATACTGATCATACTGCCCCCCAAGTGAGACATTAGATGTAGGATCAAAGCCTGCAAATAAAGAGGACGAAGGTCGGCTAAAAATAGGCATCAAAGAAGCCACAGATATAATTGGAGGGGTTGTCACCGAAGTAACAGTTGTACTGTGAGGTGGTGGAGTCGATGGCTCTGTATTTGAAAAGATGGGTGGTGACCAAATAGAGGTCGGAAAAGGAGATGATATAAAATCATGCAATGCTCTATAACCAACAGGCAGTCCCCCGGTAATAGTAGTCCTACTAACATGTGTAGACTCCATTGTGATAGGAATCTCGTCCCCTAGCACGCCGAATTCGTCAGTAGCAGTAGGTGATGGATTTTCCATGTCGGAAGGAAAAGGTTTCCGAGGAGAAGTATATTCCCAAAAAGGGATACTGTTTTGAGAAGGTTCCCAAATAGGGTTCGTATAAAATTGGTAATCCTCGTTGCCTGGAGCACGAGAGCTGATCGGTTGTATGCTTGGAACAATAGGGAGAATTTGACTCACAACCGGACTCTCGGAAGACGAGATTGGTAGCTCCGCCAGGATGAGACTTCATAAAATCCTAGGGAAACTAGCAAAACCAATCCCTACGCAGATTAACGCAAACAAAACTTAACCGGGTTATGTGATCGTGGCCAAATAGATTTTAAGACACTTGACTTGACCTTTTCATTTTTAAAGAGTCGAGAAAAGGATGAAAAGATGAATCTAGTCTCCTTCGATTTTTTAATGAGCATGAAGTGACAAGCTGCTGACTTACACCTTCTCTTTTAGAGCGTCTTAAAAGGATCAAAAGTGACTACTCTGGAGAACTAGGTAGAAGGTTTGCCAAACAATCCGTAAAACTGCTATATACACCTTGGTGATCAGATGAACACCAAGGACTTCACGTACTACAGTTAATCTTCCTGAATGCTGTGTTCAGTGCATTACGGTTTGTAGGGCAGCAGACTCAGCTTCCTATGGATCAAAGGTTGCAAGCCTATAGGGGTCTCCCAATTTATACTCGACGGTACGTGGGAGCACAATCCATACTGGCACCTACCTTTTCATCGTGGAGGAATCACCCAACCACTCAACGATAAACTACCAGGTTTAAAGATGCCGGAACACGTCTCTAACCTAGACCTCTAGAATGTGAGCGTTATGTTTCAATGCGTTGTTAGGTTCATTGAATTCATTTTACGGTTTATCTTTAATTAAGTTCCAGTTTTCGGTCTTACCGTATGTGGTCTCTTGAAATTTCCTAAATGCAACTATATGCGAAAATTGTATCGTTTCATTGAATGAATTCTATCTATAGAAGAGTTGAGATTTTCATACAAACAAAACGATCACAAAAATCCTGATGCAGCTAATAACAAGAAAAGAAAATCTTTTCCTTTTTCTTTTTAAAAGAAAAAATTAACACAAAATGCTAACTAATAAAAAGCAAAAATCTTTTTGTTTTTACTTTTCTTTGAAAATAGTATAATGCACTTAACAGATTTCAAGAGAAATGCACTAAACAAATAATCCACTCAAAGGAATCTAGAACCAGATCTGAAACATGAAAAATGACCTACCAAAGCAAAGAAAACACCAAGATCTTCAAAGAACTATGTAATCTAAGTCCCAATGAAGTCAGGCAAGAAATAAACAAGCTAAAAGTGAGATACTTGCAGCGTATAATGCAAAACTTGTACAACTACCAGAGGAATGTGGAAAAAAATTAATAAACCGACTGGATCAGCAAACCATAAATCCGATAGAAAGCTCGACATGCAAAGCCACAAAGGCTAAGATATTAAATCGATAGAAAAGGGCAGACAACTGAAGGATGAGAAGAAAAACCAGTCAGATAACAGTCGAACAAACTTCCAGGAGGTGTAAAAGATGCAAAAAGACACAGATCCAAGCTTAAAAGGCTGACAAACAAGCTAATTGACAAAATTAACTAGTCTGATGCGACTGTCAGAGTGCAACTCACGCTATACAGAGATTGGCGTGGGTTGTCTGAGAGCAACAGGTGCCAACCAGCGCGACTGTCAGGAGAAAAATCACGCTAATCAAGTTTGCCAGGAAAAAAAACAAAACAGGAAGTTCCAAGCTTGGTTTACAGCATCTAAAAAGGGCAGCAAGTAAGAAACAGCAAGAACTTCAACCCAGAAAGCTATTCAGGCCAGTAAACAAGAGAAAAATTGACATGCAAGACAAGGTTGAAATTGTTCAGTTTGTAAACTAAACCGGAGATTGACTGAAGTGGCATTGATCTACTTCACTATTGCATGGCAATAGTGTTTCGAAGGCTATCTAGCCGCTCTTCAGGCTCCGTCTACAGTTTACAAATCAAACAACACAAAAACAAGCAAGAAGCTTATCCCCAGCGGAGTCGCCAAATTGTTGAACTGGTAAATCCCCTCTGCGGATAGACGCGATCCCACTAGCCCAACACGGGTCTAGCAACAATTACACAATGCTACAAGCAGGTTCTTAATTGCATAAATCAGAGATCGATCATGATGATCTACATGGAATCCAACACAAGTTTTTGTAGAAGAAACGCCACTCCCGTTCCTTTGCTCTGGCTGGTCACAATCCCCACTCTCCTCATGAATGGACACCTGCACACGCAAAGAACGATACAAATACAAGCATAAAATCCAACATATGCAATTATATATCGGTCAGAAAAGATATAACTCAAATACCATTAAAAGGCACATGAGTGGAACCATAATGATAGTCGTCTATTAATCAGTAAAAACAGAGAAAGATTACAACCAAAGGTTCTGACATTGAACCTCCTCTCACTGGGCTAGCAGCTAAATACGCCTTGCAAAGTGATCTCTTCTCTTTCAATATTTTGGCAGCATAACCCCTCCATACTTCTCAATTCTCACTATCACTCCAGCATTATCTTAGCACTCACAATAGCTCTAGCAAAACTAGTTGGTTTAATGCAGGGGGACAGTCATTTATAGATGGACGAGGAAGGAATATGCATTGTATCAGGACACCTACTGAAGATTTAGCATTATCCCTGAATAGCCACTGAACTTGGTTGTCATGGATAAAAAGATGATACTCGACCACTTCCATGAGGATTTTTCCCTCAGAGAACTCCATGAACAAAGAGGAAAAAACATATGAGTGCACGCTGGCTGAAAATCATAACCAAATTTAGGTGGCGTGTGCTTTGCTCTATGACAGAGCATCCATGGATGTGCCCTCTTTTGAGGAATTGAGTCATTGGCGCGGGTAAGACACTGTGAACCCGCGCTAATGGAAAAAGGGAACTTTTTAGGGATAATCTGGAAAAGCTGTCTTCAGGGAATTTGAAGTTCATACTCAGGGGAATACAATGCAAGTGTTTTTAAGTTGTGTCACTGGTCACCGGTCCATAAATGTGTCCTCCAATGTACGAAAACAAGGGTAACAGGGACGGTGACCAACGGTGACAAATTACTCTGTAACACTCCCTGAAGGCAAAGATGCCATTGGAGTTAAGTGGGTCTATAAGACCAAAAGCAATGGTGAAGGCAAGATTGACAGGCACAAAGCAAGACTTGTTGTGAAAGGCTACAAGCAGCAACAAGGCAGAGACTATGATGAAACCTTTGCACCAGTAGCAAGGATGGAAACAGTCATAACAGTGTTATCTATTGCAGTACAACACAAATGGAAGATTTATCAGATGGATGTTAAATCTGCATTCCTGAATGGAGTGTTGAAAGAAGAGGTTTATGTTGAATAACCTCCAGGTTATGAAGTTGCTGGCCAAGAGCATAAAGTTTGCAAACTGAAGAAGGCTCTTTATGGGCTGAAGCAAGCCCCAAGAGCATGGTACAGCAGAATAGATGCTTATCTGATTGAGAATGGGTTTGATAAGTGTGATGGTGAACCCACACTCTACATAAAGGAGAATGACGGTAAGATAATTATTGTTGTTTTATATGTAGATGATTTGATTTTTACTAGCAATGATGCTTCTCTCATTGCTGATTTTAAAGCAGTCATGAAAAGTGAATTTGAAATGACTGACTTAGGTTTCTTAAGATATTTTCTTGGAATTGAAGTAGATCAAAGTGAAAATGGTGTTTTTATTTCCCAAGATAAATATGTAGAAGCAGTGTTGAAGAGATTTAACATGCAGAATAGCAAGGCAGCTGTGACTCCAACTGTAATGGGGCTGAAATTAACCAAAGAAGACAGCAGAAAAGATTTTGATCCAAAATTGTACAAGAGCATAGTTGGCAGCCTTATGTACTTGACTGCAACTAGGCCAGACATTATGCACGCTGTGAGTTTAATCTCCAGATTTATGGAAAGACCGAAAGAGACTCATTGGTAGGCAGCCAAGAGGATTCTAAGGTATGTGAATGGAACGAAGGGGTTTGGTATTTTATACTCCTCTTCTGAAAGTTTCATGTTGACAGGTTACACGGACAGTGATTGGGCTGGAAGTGTTGATGATAGGAAAAGCACATCAGGATATGTGTTTCATATGGGATCGGGAGCTATCTCATGGGTTTCCAAGAAGCAACCAGTTGTGGCTTTATCAACAGCAGAGGCAGAGTACGTGGCAGCAACAGCAGCAGCATGCCAAGCAGTGTGGCTGAGAAGAGTTCTCAGAGATTTGTGTCATGCACAAGAAAATGGCACAACCATTTACTGTGACAATAGCTTCGCAATAGCATTGTCTAAAAATTCTGTTTTTCATAAAAGAACAAAGCACATAGATACCAAATTTCACTTCATACGTGAATTGGTTAACAATGGTGAAGTTGTTTTGCAGCACTGCAGAACAGAGGATCAGATGGCTGACATCTTGACAAAACCATTGCCAAAGAAAGGTTTTGATCATTTCAGGAAATGCTTGGGTATGCAGCAGTTGAAATTAAGGGGGCGTGTTGGAATTTAATTCCAACTGCAAACAATTAATACAGAACCGAAATCTAATCTTCAGCAACCATTTCAGATTGTTCGGTGTCGCAAAAGTCCACTGATATTTTGAGCATTAAATTCAGAATTAAATCCCCTGCAGACAGCCATTTTATTTTTTGCTGTAAAGGTCATCACCGCCTCACCGCCTCTTCTGCAATAAATACGCAGATAGAGATCAGCAGATATTTTGTTTAATTTATTGTTTAACTCAGATCTTTATTTTTCCTATAAATGTAAGCGCACAGCAGTTCTGTTTTTAAGCAAGGAAGTGAATGAGTGTAAGCAGAAAAGAACAGCAGTTCTGTTTTCTGTAATTTCTGAACAGCAGTTCTGTTTTTTGAGTGAAGGTTAGAAGAACGAGTATCTCTTCTGTAATTGCACAGCAGTGCTGAACCTGCGATTTTCTGAGATAGAAAATCGATTTCTGGAACTGAAGCGTTCCTCTTTTGTAACAGCTAAGTTTTTATATCAGCTTGCTTATTGTTCATAAATACAAGTTTACAGTTCATCAGTTTACTTTTTGCTGATATTTAGTTACTGTTACACCAAGTGTTAAAAACACTTTGATTTTACTCTAAGTAATTTTGATGCCCATAAAATGACTTAGCGTCAAAATCGCATTGCTAAAACACCGTAAGTCGAAAATAGTTTTGCGTCAAAAAAACACTGTTGCTGAAACACCACGTTCAGCAACTGACGAAATTTTTACGTTGCTGAAACACCTGTTTCAGCAAAGCGGTTACGTTGCTGAAACACCAGTTTCAGCAAAGCGATTTTTTTTGTTTTCGCTGTGTAAAAACAGAGCATTGTTTTGTTCTATTATTTTTGTTCGGAATGCCCAGAAATTCCCAACATGGTATCAGAGCGTTGTTCTCTGGTCTTTTGTGTTTGAAATCACTATAAAATTACAACATGGTATCAGAGCGTTGTTCTCTAGTCTTTTATGTTTGAAATCACTATAAAATTCCAACATGGTATCAGAGCTAGTCTAGGCACTCAGTGAGTCAAAAACAGAGTTTGTTTTTCACTGTAGGAGCTGTAAGAAGTTCAGTGAGCAGATTTTTCCAGTAGAGAAAGTTTTTGCTTGTTTTTAATTTTACAGTCAGCATCTTTTCTTTTAAGATGGCAGATGCTGGAACAGGTTTGACAAATTCCCAACTGCCACAGTTCAATGGGAAAAATCACAGTGATTGGTCCATAAAAATGAAAGCATTGTTTGCTTCCCAAGGAATATGGGAGTTGGTTGAAACTGGCTATGCTGAACCTGCAGATGCAACAGCACTGGCTGCTTTGACAGTAGCAGAAAGAGACCAGCTGAAGAGTGACAAGAAGAAGGATGCTAAAGCCCTCTTTTTACTCTTCCAATCAGTACACGAAAGTATCTTTCCACGGATTGCAGCAGCAACAAAGTCCAAAGAAGCGTGGGATACTCTCAAGATTGCCTATCAAGGCATGGAGAAGGTGAAGACTGCAAAGTTGCAGATGTTGAGGAGAGACTTTGAAACACTCAGCATGAAGGAATCTGATACAATAGATTCATTCTTCACTCAAGTTATTGGGTTGATAACCCAGATTAGATCTCATGGTGAAATCCTTGAAGAAAGAAGGGTCGTAGAGAAGATCTTGAGAAGTTTACCCTCAAGATTTGAAGCTGTTGTAGTAGCAATAGAAGAGACTAAAGATCTCTCACAGTTCACGGTAGATGAACTGAGTGCTTCTCTTATGTCTCATGAACACAGACTGAGTAGAGGAACAGATTCCTCTCTTGAGCAAGCATTCAAGACTCAGATGTCTTTCAGCCAAAGAAGAA
>APFE030525266.1:0-53723 GCA_000404065.3 Pinus taeda
ACGCGGCTAGGGTTATGCACACCGTTTTACACCGTTACGGTTTCGGTACTAGAGCTACTGCTACAGATCTCCCATAGGATTCTACACCCGTCACTTTCAGTCGCCGCTCAGGAGACAGTTATGGCTGACTATTTGGAGCAGGAGGCGATGGACTACTCGGAAGATCCATCGCCGGGAAAACCTATTTTCGGAAACCCTAGGTTTACATCCCTCTCACCGTTTTCTCACTCGGATCCGCAGCATCTCCCTCCATCTGACTCGTTGGTCGTTCATCGCACATCCCTGCCATCTTACGCCTCCATCCCCATCGAGTCTCCGCAGTTTGAGGTCCCCCCACTCTCGCCGGGCTCTCTGCATTTCCTGGCCACCCATACACCGCCTTCGCCTTCATTTGATCCGCTCGCACACCCTCTGCTTTCGGTTCCACCTCCCTCCCCGTCGGCTCCCCCTGCATCGCAACCCTCATCTTCGGGCGTCCGACCCTTAGGCTGTTTTGAAACCCCGACAGTCAGATTCAAGCCTGCGAGACCACCTTCCTCGGAAGGTATTACCAACCCTCTGGTTGACCATCCGTTTGCTCCACGTACCTGCAAAAAGAAGATCAAGTGCGTGAAGGCAACGACGAAGGACATTACCATCAAGTTCGACGAATCGAAACCTCTGGGAGACCTTATGGACATAGCAAATACGGTTCTGGTAGGGCATGTTAGGGGAAGGACATACTCTGTTAAGCGACTCAATCAATGGGTAAAAGAGATCTGGGGCGGGGTCTTATTCAATTTACCTACGGTCCATGTCCTCCCCAAAGGATGGTTCTCCCTTCACTTCTCCAAGGAAAGTCACACAAATCTGGTTCTGGGCAGATACTGGCATATAGAAATGGCCCCGGTCCTCCTCAGGAGATGGAGCCCCCTATTTGACCTGGAACGTGAACAAATTGGAGCTGGACCGATTTGGGTGCGTTTACCAGGTCTCCCCCTGCCATTTTGGGCCGAAGAAGTCTTCATCAGGATCGGAAATACTCTGGGACCTACCTGGATTATGACCGCACGTACATGGAATCCGGGAACTGAACCCTAGCACGGATATTGGTCCATCTTGATACTCGAGACGGACTCGAGGAACAGATTACTCTACAGTGGGGTAGATGTATCAGAATTCAGATCCTTGACTATGAAGGAGTCCCCTTCCGCTGCAGACGCTGTCACAAAGTTGGCCACCTCGCGAAGGAATGTACACTCAACAAGAAAGTGGAAGAAGCTCCGAGGGACACTCCGGTCTCCACCAGGACGGCATCTCCTATCATCTCTCGCCCTACCTCTTCGGCACTGCCCTCAGCGACCACCACTCCTGCAAACGATCCGGCACTTCGGCAACCCTCACCGCCAAAGACCAGGGCTCGTTCGGCAGCAGAAGCTGGTATGGTCTCGGATGCCCCTTCCCGCCCTTTGCACTCTTCTTTTGATGATATTAATGTTTGTGCATCCGTCTCACAGACCTCTATGGCTCACTATGCATTATCATCATCTCCCCTGATTAGCACCACTGACCCCATCATTTCCACCTCCACCATCTCGACTAGCCTCTCCCTGCCCCCTCAGGATCGCTCCCCCCCACATCCTTATTTCCTTCGATCCATATCTCTCGTCAATGACCCTCCCACTTGTCATACGGGCCTGGGCATTGCTGCCCCAGAAGGTGGAACCAACATTACCAGAGGCAGAAAATCCCACCTCTCAAAGGCTATCAAACAAGCCGGGGCAGAGGTTGTATCCGGCAGATAATCTATCATCGACGGGGTCCTTAGAGCAGGACACACCCCGAGAGGTGTTCCCCCATGAAGTGCCTTTCTTTCAATTGCAGAGGATTGGCTAGTTCCTCCAAGAAACTAGCCATGAAGCGGCTCATAGAATCAGAGCCTATCGATATTATCATGCTACAAGAAACCCTCTGTTCTGCTGATCAGATAACTCGAGCCCTGCACGCCATTACCCCTGGCTGGTCCTACTCTGCCATTGATGTCGTGGGCCAATCTGGAGGGTTGGCCATTGGCATTAACCCTCGCTCTATCAAGGTGGACTCGACTTGGGGGGGATCGGGCTTTCTAGGGCTTGACATATACTCCGCGGATCTTGGTATGAACTTCCGCATTGTCAATGTCTATGCTCCCTGCTCACAGAGGGAATCGTTCTGGCAGCATCTGCTCAATCTTACCATAATGAATGAAGATCGAGTGGTCATCGGGGGAGACCTAAATTTCTCTTTGGGTTTCAGGGAATCTTGGGGCTCTGCAGCTCAAATCGATCCCATTACAAACTACATGACAAACCTGCTCGCCCAATCTAATTTCATGGATATTCCCATGCAGAAAGTTCTTCCCACTTGGAGGAACAGGAGGGTAGGGGATGCAGCTCTGGCTCGTAGACTTGACAGATTCCTCATGAAGGATGCACTCCATCTTCAATTGCATCACTACAAACAATGGGTTGGTACGGGGGGTTGGTCGGATCATATTCCAATATACCTGGAGATTCGGGGTCCTTTCAAGAAGCCCAAGGCACCCTTCAAATTTAATCACACCTGGCTGAAGGATCCATCATATGTCAAGATGATTACCGATTACTGGACTACTCACCCTATCGATAATTCAGAATCACTGGCTAAAGTGTTCTGCAGGAATCTCTCAAAAATCAAACATATATCTATTATTTGGGCAAAGGAGAAACAGGCCCGCGACACTACCCAACTTTCCCATATTGAAGAGGAGATATGCTCTCTTACTAATGAAAGGGGGTTTGGTTTCATAACAGCAGCAAACAAATGCAGGCTTATCGATTTGGAGAATCAAAAAACAAAGATACTCAAAGAAAGAGAGGAGTCCACAAGACTGAGGAGTAGGGCATTATGGATACAAGCCGGGGATGCAAACACGAAATTCTTCCACAATTTCGCTAAGAGCAGAAAAATATCAAACACCATCTGGAAGCTACCTACTCCTGATGGACAAATTGCAGATACCTTTAACAAGCTTGCTCATTTGGGAACCTCACACTTCAGGGAGCTATACAAGTGCCCCCGGGAAGTCAATCTGCCTGATATCATTAATGTGGCAAACCACTTTCCAAGATTCGTGGAGGAAGACGATGTGGGGGAACTAAATAGTTCGGTGTCGATAGAGGAGCTGGAAGGAGTAATGAAGTGGTTCAAAAAGGATAAGAGCCCTGGCCCGGATGGATGGACTATCGAATTTTACTTAGCATTCTTCGATGTTCTGGGACAGGATCTTCTGGGCGTGATCGAGGAGAGCAGGACCACAGGATCCATCTACCATGCTATCAACTCTACCTTCATTGCTCTCATTCCTAAATCTGACACCCCTGAATCTTTCGATGATTACAGGCCTATATCCCTATGCAACTACCTCTACAAAATCATCTCCAAAACAATTGCTAATTGCCTTCAATCTATCCTCTCCAGATCCATCGCCCCACAACAATTTGCTTTCCTTGAATCTAGGCAGATCCATGAAGCCATTGGACTGGCCCAGGAAGCCATACACTCCATATGGTCCAAACACCTAAAAGCCATCCTTCTCAAGATTGACCTCTCTAAGGCATTTGACCGGGTCAGCTGGCTCTATATCAAGATGATCCTTATACACCTGGGTTTCCCACATGCCTACATCTCGTGGATCATGCCCTACATAACTTCTCCTTCATTAAGCATCCTCATTAATGGCTCGGCCTCCCCCTTTTTCCATTCTGAAAGGGGACTGAGACAGGGTTGCCCCCTATCTCCCCTACTCTTCCTCTTGGTCATGGAAGGGCTTAGTCGACTCATGGAATCTGCCAAGCGATCTGGAGATATCCGGGGCCTTCGCATATCCGAGCTATGTTCCCTCACACACCTACTCTTCGTAGACGATGTTCTCATCCTCCTTGATGGCAGTGTGCGAGACTCGAGGAATTTCTCAAAGGTCCTGAAACTTTTCTCTATAGCTACTGGTATGCTTCCTAATCAGATGAAATCTACTATTACTTGCACCCGCACTTCGGTTCAGGAATCCCAACTTGCTCTACAGGCATTCCCCTACAATGTTCTCCCTCTGGATGGAGGACTCAAATATCTGGGATTCAGACTGAAGCCTACTAGTCAAAGAATAGCCGACTGGGTCTGGTTGGTTGCCAAACTGGAGAAAAGACTCTCAGGCTGGAGCTACAGATACCTATCTCGCGCTGGCAAATTGGTGCTCATTAAATCCGTCTTAGAGGCAACCCCGGTTTTCTGGATGGCACTTGCATGGATACCAAGGAATATACTAGGGCGTCTCCAGCAGATGTGCAACAGATACCTCTGGAATGGAAACCAGGATAAAAGAATATTTGCTTGGATCAGCTGGAAGAAGATCACCCTACCCAAAAAATGGGGAGGTTGGGGGCTAAAGGAACTTCCTAAATTCGCAATGGCGCTGGCAGCCAAGATGGGATGGACCCTATTAACCAGTCAAAACCTCTGGGCTCAAGTCACCTACCATAAATACATCTGGCCCCTGAACATTATGGACTGGGCTAGGCTACCATCTTGGACATCGAAGGGTTGCTCATCAATCTGGAAGGCCCTGATACACTCCCTTCCCCTCATCCGTGACCATCTTTTATGGAGAATAAATGATGGCTTGCAAGGCAGGATTGGTCTTGATCCGTGGATCAACAGCGGGGGCAGACACATTCTCAGCCGTGACCTCATTGCGCATCTACATAATAGGGACATCCGCCATTTTTCCCATATTGCTGATCATCCACGTTCGGGCCTATTCTCCCAAGCATGGAAATCGGCCCAGCAACTAGATCTCCCCCCGCAGTGGGACCAGGAGTGGCACGATTATACCATGGCATTATCCGAATCCCATATCCGCATTAAGCAGGGTCCCGACGAACTTATCTAGTGCAAGGCGGACAATGGCATATACGCACCAAAGTTTGGATACCAAGCTCTCATCTCATACATAATACCTGATCCTCTGCCTATGTGGTGGAACATCATCTGGAAGCTCAATGCTCCTCCTCGTTCCAGATTATTCTTCTAGTGTGCACTCAAAGGTATCGTCCCTACGGGTGAACATCTTACGCGTAGAGCTATATACGGCCCTTCCTGGTGCACATTCTGCAAGGCGGCATCGGAAACCTCGGACCACATTTTCCTCCATTGCCCTGCTATTCACTCTCTTTGGAATAATATTCGTTCACATCTGGGAAGTGTGGGGAATTGGACGGGGGAGGATCTCTCGGGTGCATGGACAGCCTGGAACCAAAATCACTCGGCCACAAAACTCCTCAACCTTCCCATCGTGGCAACATGGTACATATGGCTAGCCAGGAATCGATCGATATTCGAGGATCAGGCTGTAAATTGGTCTCGGACCGAAGCCTCCATCATCGCTGTGTACCAAGATATACCTGAGCCCCCACCTACACGAGCCAGGACGATACAGGCACCGCCCACTATTGATAAATCGACCCCGTGGGCCTTCTTCGATGGGGCAGCAAATCAAAATAGCTGTGGTGGTGGATTTATATTACATATAAATGAGCATCACAGATACCTTGTAAAAATGGGACTCGGCAGAGGATC
Organism: Pinus taeda; assembly: GCA_000404065.3. Taxonomy (NCBI): domain Eukaryota; kingdom Viridiplantae; phylum Streptophyta; class Pinopsida; order Pinales; family Pinaceae; genus Pinus; species Pinus taeda. The sequence continues at coordinate 5,632 of APFE030525266.1, forward strand.
AAATAATTTTGCTGAACTCCCTGCCATTCGAAATCTGCTACATTTTGCATTATCTCATCAGCACACAAATCTTAATATTTTTTGGGATTCAATGATAGTTGTTAATTGGATCAATAATGCCTCTAGATGTCATACTCACACACTCAACAACTTATTACATGATGCACTCACTCTCAAAGCAGCTTTTAATCAATTCTCTTGTTTACATATCTACAAAGAACATAACAACGAGGCTGACAAACTATCCAAAGAGACCTCGTTACTTCCCAGAGGCGAATGGCTAATTGTGGAGCAGCAAGGGAATGAAGAACACAGGTTCTACCACAGACCATATATGGAACAGCAAGAACAACGGGACAACAGTCCCAACAGACATCCTTAAATGAACTTTTTGCCCAAATGGGATACTGTATATAATTAGGAATATTTGATTTTGTGAATGGATCTTGCGAGATCTCGAATAGGCTAAAACAGCCAGACACATACATGTTTTTTTTGTACACTTTTTGAAAATACTCTGATACTACACCCTGCGAGGTGGTTTTTGTATGCACATAAAGCAATGCCAATGGCATCTACTTTATGTAATTTTCTAAACTTAATGAAAATTACTGATTTTTCCAGTGGAAAAATAATGTGGAACAAGATTGTGGTTTTTTGTTGTTTAAAATGCAGTTTTAAATACATAAATGGTATTTAGCATCTTATAAAACCTTCAAAATATTAGAACTTTGTAAATTAAACAACCTAAACTTGTGATTTTTAAAAGTCTCTATTAAAGTTTAAGCAAAATTTACCAAAAAAACTGCTAGGAAAAAAGTTGTTTCGTCTATTCATGAAATGGAATATCAAGCCACAACTAAGTATGATGCATTTGACTCTCCACTAGATTAGATAAAAATATTATAAATTATGAAAATAATTTAATTTTTCATTGCATCACATAATAGATGCATAATTTAACTAATAATGAATCTTTGTCCAAAGAAATTTGACTCTCCATTAGATTAAATAAAAATATTATAGATGAAGAAAATGAATTTAATAAAAATATTATAAATTATGAAAAGAATGTAAATTTTCATTGCATCAAATAATAGACGCATAATTTAATTAATAATGAAATATTTTTTTAGCAAAATTTAATAATACAATTTGAAACAAGATTGTGATTTCTTGTTGTTTAAAATGAACTTTTGAATGCATAAATGGTGTTTAGCACTCTTAAAAACCCTTAAAACATTAGAACTCTGCAAATTAAACAACCTATACTTGTGCTTTTTAAAAGTCTCTATTGGATTTTGGGCAAACTTGACCACAAAAAGTGTTGGGAAAAGCATTATTTCATCCATTGTCTATTCATGAAATGGAATTTCAAGTCTCAACTAAGGATGATGCATTGGAAGTTTCATTTTAATAAGGAATAGGTAGAGATTTTTTGTAATTGAAATGAGAATATTCTAGATAATCGGTAACTTCTAAACATCAGTTGCCAAGATTACACCATATACAACTATGTCATAAATACCACAATAGGTCAATTACAACATGTATCTAGAGAATTGAACCGATGGGAAATGAATTAGTCACCAAACCACTCTAGATACAACTATGTCATAAATACCACAACATGTCAATTACAACATGTATCTAGAGAATTGAACCCACCGGAAATGAATTAGTCACCAAACCACTCGAGGTAAGATCCTTTGACAACAAATAAGTAAAAATTAAATTTCTTTGTTTTTGGGAATAACCAAAATAATATCTTTTAATTTGCACAATATTTTTGCAAGTGAAAATTTTTCTATTCTTACCTAATTTAGTTCATTCAAAGCTTGAAATCAAATTATGGCATGAATGCAACAAGTATATGTATCTTATGATATTATATCTTTGTTGTTTATGAATGCAACAAGTGAAACATGGATTGTTCCTATTGAAGCAATTACTATGGTGCGAGTCATAAGGTATTAAAAAATAATTGAGCAAATAGAAGATGGTAGATGGCCTAAGGTTGTCTTTAATGATAGATTGTGCAAGAGCAAAAAAACTTGGATGCAACAAAATAACAAATGGTTTAGTAAATGGAGTATTTGCTTGAACACGTGTCCCATAAACAACAAAGAGATAAAAACTTTTGTTATGAAAAAGTTCCACAAGCGTACTTGGGATAAGGAGCTAGGAAGAAAGAAAAATTACTGTATTGAAGTGTTTAATCCCACTCATAGTCATCAACCAAAAGCATACATAGAGGCCAATATCTCTTGGAGAGCCAAAATTCTTATTGCTCAGTTAAGGACTAATTCTCATCAACTCCGTTGTGAAACAGAGCACTGGAAAAGGCCAAAGGAAGTGTAGGAGGAAAGAGTATGCATTTTTTGTTCTTCCAAAAAGTGGAAACAGAAAAACAGAAAAATTACTATATTGAAGTGTTTAATCCCACTCATAGTCATCAACCAAAAGCATACATAGAGGCCAATATCTCTTGGAGAGCCAAAATTCTTATTACTCAGTTAAGGACTAATTCTCATCAACTCTGTTGTGAAACAGAACACTAGAAAAGGCCAATGGAAGTGTAGGATGAAAGATATGCATTTTTTGTTCTTCCGGAAAGTGGAAACAGAAAAACATTTCATTTTCAAATGTGAGGCCTTTAAAGACAACAGGGAAAGTTATGCAGATATGATAGCAGCTAGCTCTTGCGATAATCTATTTGTGAGGGGTTTGTCGAGAAGCTGGGAGCATTTATTTTGAAGCTTCACGGAAAAAGGGCCGAACACATCAAGGAAATGAAGAAGCAATCTGTCCCATACACTATCTTTAGCCTCGTGGACGTTAAAATAATTTATTTCTTTCTTTCTTTCTATAAGACGTCCTTTGATAAGGGAGAAAGGGCTCCATTGTTTTCATTATTAGTAAGGCATTTACATTGATGGAGATCTTCTGGTTTAGAACTATGGATTTGATTTAGTGTAAGAACTAGAAGTTTAAGATATCCATACTTTTTATGAATTTGTACGGAAAAATAATCTTATTCAAGAGAATATTTACAAATAAGGATTTATGTGACCTTTTCAATGTTCTATTTGTTGTAATAATCATAAATTATTAATATAAATAAAATAAATATAATATATATAATATAATATATATAATAATATACTAACACCAGGGAATTTTTTTATTTATAAAGAATTATGGTCAAAGTGCATAGGGAAGTTATAAAGAGATGGAATCCCTAAGTTTATAGGGAGATTTACACTTTGATATTACATATAAACCAAAATAACATCCCTTTAAACCAGATATAGCCTTCTAAAGAAGGGATGGAATAATACATAATTCGTAGACAAAATAGAGATGCTTAAGAAGAAGCAATATACTTCCAAAGAAATAACTAGCATTTGCACCTTATGTTGCAAAGGAAATGCAGTAAGGCATAGAGTGGGGAAGAATAGGGACATGTGAATGGACATTGTTGAAAACATGGGTGGATGATAATGAGTTACAATTGCAATAGTTAGTTATGTGTATTTTGAAAATGGATATTTTGTAAATAAGAATAGTTTGTGGAAGAATAGCGACATGTGAATGGAGATTGTTGAAAGAAAGGGTGGATGATAATGAGTTAGAGTTGAAAGTATTACTTATGTGTATTTTGAATATGGATATTTTGTAAATAATATTAGTGTGTGGAAAAATAGCAGCATATGAATGGACATTGTTGAAAGCCAGGGTGGATGATAATGAGTTATACTTGAAATGATTAGTTATGTGTATTCGAATATGGCTATTTGGTAAATAATAGTAATGTCTTGTAGAGGTTATCTATTATCCATGTTGTTGTTTTTGTTTATGTGAACATGTTTTTGTACGTTACTTTAAAGTTTTTTTTTTTTCTTGTCTTTTGAGATGTAATTTTTCCATATGATACCTATTTATGGTGTTAGTAGAAAATACTATTATATTTTAATGGAAGAGGTGAAAGAAATGATACAACATTGTGAACAACATCATGGTCGTTGTTCCATATTTGAAAATGCATGAAAAATTGTTGGAGCCATGATGATAATAATAAAAATTCCAGCATGATTTTGAAAAAATTTAGCTAAATTTTTTGAAAATGTGGATTATAGTTGTCATGTTTTAGAATTTTGAGTGCCTTAATTTTGCACAGAAAATGATAGAAATTACAGCATGATTTTGAAAAAATCGAGCTAATTTTTTTTTAAATGTCAATTACAGCGGTCAAGCTTCAGTATTTTGGGTGCCCAGGCATTCATGATGGATGCTAAATCCATTTCCGCCATGCAAAAACAATTTAAACACTCCCACAGTCAAATTTCGGAATCTGCCGTCCAAACAAAATTGTGACCTCTTTAGATAAGACTGGAAAAAAATGGTCTACCTTTGTGTGGGAAACATGATTGAACATCAAAGTTTCAAATGAATGCGTACACGCATAGAGGATTATTATGGAAGATTCCTTCTTCAGGGAATCGTAATATAAGCCATGAGGATATTAAATGTCCTTAAAAACTAAAGCACAAAACTTGGGAGCTTCAAGTCCCAGGAATGGAATTTGGTATTTGGTAACATTTTACAAGGGAAACATGATTGAACATCAAAGTTTCAAATGAATGCGTACACTCATAGAGGATTATTATGGAAGATTCCTTCTTTAGGGAATAGTAATATAAGCCATGAGGATATTAAATGTCCTTAAAAACTACAGCACAAAACTTGGGAGCTTCAAGACCCAGGAATGGAATTTGGTAACATTTTTAAATGGAGTTTCCAATACAAACTACTGCGAATCACCCACAAGCTTTCAAGTTCATGGCCCCTAAATTTTTGCATTCTTGATAATGTTTTCTCATTGTTTCAATGTCAATTTCATGATGCTTCCAAAAAAAAATTACAAAACAATTTTATAGGTTTTAATTTCTATCTATAAAATAGCTACTCCATCGCGAAGAACAGAGATTATTGCTACTCCATCATGAAGAATAGAGAACTTGCGAGCTTCAAGACCCAGGATTGGAATTTGGTAACATTTTAAATTGAATTTCCAATACAAGCTTTCTCAATTTGACAGAATCATCTACAAGCTTTCAAGTTCGTGGGCCCTAAATTTTTGCATTCTTGATGATGTTTTCTCGCTGTTTCAACGTCAATTTCATGATGCTTCGAAAAAACTATAAAACAGTTTTACAGTGTTAGTTTTTTATCTATAAATTAGCTACTTCATCATGGAAAATACACATTTGTTAGGTATTATTTGGCATTTCACATCATGTTGTATTATGAGTCATTGTGTAAGTAAAGCAACATTGTGAATGTAGTGTGAGGAGGACCAAGGTGTATTTAGTAGTCACAATTGATTGAGGGATGAGGCACATTGAAGAGTCATAGGTAAGAGAGATGCATTGAAGAGAATTTTGGTAGTACATCATGATAAATTGTGTGAGGCATTTTGCCACCATTTGGTCATCTCAACATATTTGTTACTTTCTGAAACTAGCATTTCCCAGGTATGCTTGTCCACTAAAGTTTGTTATGTGATTCACTGTAGTGTTGTAAGTTACAATGCATGGTTTCTTAAATTCTGTTGTGGTTTTACTAATTCCCTATATGGTCTGCTAAAGCCAAAATATTATAGCTTATGACATGACGTGTGAAGTTTACTTTCCAGGCTTTAGATATAGAAAATAGTAATTGAGTTTTGTTACTTGTTAACTGTTGAATAGTTGGGTATACTAACATGTGAAGTTTACTTTCCAGGCTTTAGTTGTAGAAAACAATAGCTGAGTTTTGTTACTTGTAACTTGTTGAATAGTTGAGTATAAAAATTTAGATGAATATAATACTGTAAGTGCTAGTATGTGGTTGGGCACATCATCATTTAGAAAGAAGAAACAAATGACACAGCAAAAAGAGTCAGCATCCGTCTTATTTCCCAAGGTTGAAGTTCAACAAATTAGATGTGTAGCCAGCTCATTGAAATAGGATTTAAGTTTGGAACTCATAATTTTAAGCCAAGTTCCCCAATTTGAAATAAGCAACCACCTTCAACATGCACATAAATTCTATGGTGGGCTGGGCAAAATTACAAGAAAAATATGTATGTATTAAGAATAATTGATGATATATCCATGGGTTGTTCTCAAAGGTGATAGTCAGCAACATTTCATTGTATTATTCCCATAAAAGGGGAGGCCACACTTGTTGCCGAGTTAATAAAAAATTTGCGGGTATAATCACCTTACTTACAATGACAATAACCACTATTACACTAGTAGCACATCAAATCATATCTAAACAACAGTACACAAGAAGTTTATTATATCAGAGTAAACGTAACCCGCATGTCTAATTCAACTCCATTACCAGTAGTTCATTCTGTCAAATTGTGATGCTTATATGACATAAATTGTCTAAAATGATGCAAGCATAAAAGTTCATGCAGTACTGCAAGCCTCCTGGTCTGGTTGAACTCATTCTATCAATTTGTGTTTCTTATATAACATATAGTCTTTAAGGAAGCAACAAAGAAAACTTTAGTACAGTCTCGTAAGCCTCCTGCTTTAGTTGACATTCCATTCATTTATATTCCAAGGAAAATTGTAAAGTTATAACTAAAATTGTAAGTTGGTTTGGATGGTGTTGAAGGCCCCGAAAATCGGGTCTACAACATGGGGGATACCCGCCCGGTCCGGACCTTGGTTGGCAGCTCCTTATCCGTTTGGTATAGCGGGTCTGACTGGGGATATGGGACTAGTTTCCCAATTCAGTGTGTGTGTGTGTGAGAAAAGATGGGTATTATGTTCTAAATGGAATATTCTATCCTAATTCTAATCAATGCTACGCTATTGTATTCTAATAACAAAAAAAAAACATCAAAATTTATGCTAACCCGGGGTGTGATCTTTCTTCTATGCGATCTAAAAAGATTTCAAACAATAACTGGTAATAAAGATCATCCAGCTATTATAAGAAAAGAATTCAATAAAGATGAACTACTTCGTATAAGAAGTTAGACGAAACAGTTTGTGAAAACTTATCGCATAAATGAGTTATTCATACTCTAAGCATAAAGGAATAGTTATCACCGTACAAAAGTGCCAAATGATAACTCAGGCATCCACGCTGTAATATATGAACAACTGAAAACTGAATATCACTTTAACGCATAAGCATAAACAATTAAGAGATAAAAGTACCATTTATAACTAGTCCTACTCATGAGCTTCAAGCAACAATTGATTTATCTCTCCTTGATTTAACATCCACTAAGAGTACAGAAGTGCAACATCAGCAGCAGATACCAAATGCAAATACCAATAAACCCTATTCCATTCATTCATCAAAACCTCCTCGGAGGGTGCAAAAGTGCATGTTCTGAGGACAAGTTTTTGATAAATTTCTGGACCCTTCTCTAGATGCATGAGAAGGGTTTAAATACTACTAACTAAATAACTTATTTACAGAAATTCAGGATTCGATTTAAATGACCATCCTTTTTCTAAGCAAAACTATTTCTAAAATTAAATCTAATATCTAACTATTTCTAAATTTGCTCCTTAACGTCGCAAGCATTCAGTATTTGCCTGAGTAGAGTCGGTTGACTGTCTTCCGCCTTTGGTTGAGTTAAGCAAACAGAATCGGCAAGAGCTGGCACTATCTTCTCAGCAAAATCGATGATATACTTGAGAGTCATCCAATGACTATGTGGCTTTACCATGTATGCCTGGTAATAATCCCACTTCAACTTGGTTAACCCTTGGACGGCTTCTGCTTTTTCTTTAGCTTTATGTTTCTATCGTTGCTTTCTTGCAATTTTCGAGGCTTGCAGGTGACTGAGTAATTAGAAGCCTTCCTTTTCGAGCAAGTTTTCTTAGCGCTAATCGCGCTTCAGAAACTGCCTCTGTTTCTTGATCCGGGCTTCCCTGATGCGTTTTTCGCCTTTTGCGCCTTTTTCTCTTATCGGTTATAAAGCTCAAAATTTGTAAAAATAGTGATTCCGTGAGCTCTTGACCCTAAGCATTAAACTCTCTGTTTCTAGTATCAACATCATTCAGTACCCATTCAACCATGGTTGTATATGAGAAATCTGTGATGGATGCCTCAGAAGAGTTCTGCGGCTCTTTCTCTTCCTTAAGTAGATTAGGTGTGCCTTCCCAAATGGACATTGGAGTACTGCCTTTCCTCCTCATAGTTTCCTGCATACTGCCTTGTATAACGCTTTGTCCTTCATTCCTGCAGTTTACAAATGAGGTGGAAGGAATGATAAAAAATAATGACAAGAAAATTTTAAACGCCGAAGATATGCAAAACACGCCACCTTACGTGAACTAGTTCTTCGCACCATACATCATTAACAACTGGAAACAACTCATTAATTCGCATTTAAAGTGCATGACCAGTTCTTGGCCTAAAAAGTTTTCTCGAATAATGAGCCAGAACCAACTGCGATGGAGAGGTATTGCGATTTTGGTTTGCGATATCACAGATCGCTGCATCGCATTACCACAATTTCATCGTGATGTTCTATCACAAGGTTACTTGGTCGCAACATCGCAATATCGCAGTATCGCAATATCACAATATCGCAAGATCGCAAATCGCTTAATCATTATAATCATTATGTGTAATTTATGCGATTTGCGCGATGTGCGATATGCGATATCGCATATCGGCGATTTTCAGGTTTTTCAATGTGAGTGTTTCTTAATACATGCGATGCGATGGAGTTTCGCGTTGCAATCTCGCGTTTTTATCATTTTGACTCATTAGAAGGTAACTTATCATTCTTTGCGCGATGTGATATCTCTTAAGGAGTGAATTTACTTTCTTCATCATAAAACTTAAGCTCTTTAGATTCTTCAAAGGTATTTTCCCAAGTCCATGATGTTGTAAGTTTCATCTAAAAGGAAATATAAACACTAATTGATTTTTTTTAATTTTTCACTAAGGGAACCCACTTATTTAGTATTAGAAATAACACTTCATAAGGAGGGGGGTTGTTGGTGGCCACAACAGATAGCCTAAGACCCAACATATCAAATCAGCAAAGGTAATTACTAAAATTCAGGTTATAAAGTCCCAAAGCCGTTGGCATTGCTCCACTATGAAAATTATTGATCTTAGTGAAACCGCATATTTATGATACAAAGAAAGTGTAGATACAATATGATATTTGGATGATAAACCTTCACCTAAAGGCTAAAGTGTCGACACATCCTTAGCCTAAGATATCTCTAAATAGAATGGACACAATAAGATTTAAACATGACATTCACTAAACTCGTACTTTGAAACCAATTTCAAAGTATTCTCAGTTATTAACTTGCATATCCACAAGCATACAATGCAACAGGGTAAGTATAAACAGGGCAGGCCACAACAGAAAAGGTCTGAAGCTAATGCAGCTTCTCCTGGTTACAGAGCCTCTCTTCACTTTGTCCGTTGTATGATAAGTACATCTAGAAAAGCTAGCAAATTGATCAACTAGAAATCCAGCATACCATTACAATTCCTCGAAGAGCTATTTAATCCTAATCCACATCCGAAACCATTAACAACTCACAACCAATGCAACATAAATGTCTGCCAAATCATGGAAATACATGTAAACAAAGAAAACTACTATGCTAGGCATACTAAGCAACCTAGAGTGCGTTGATTTTTCTTCACCTTAAAACTATTTGACAAATTTAGATGAATATATTAATGTAAGTGCTAGTATGTGGTTGGGCACATCATCATTTAGAAAGAAGAAACAAACGACACAGCAAAAAGAGCCAACATCCGTCTTAGTTCCCAAGGTTGAAGTTCAACAAATTAGATGTGTAGCCAACTCATTGAAATAGGATTTAAGTTTGGAACTCATAATTTTAAGCCAAGTTCCGCAATTTAAAATAAGCAGCCACCTTCAACATGCACATAAATTCTATGGTGGGCTGGGAAAAATTACAAGAAAAATATGTATGTATTAAGAATAATTGACGATATAGCTGTGGGTTGTTCTCAATGGTGATAGTCAGCAACATTTCATTGTATTATTCCCATACAAGGGGAGGCCACACTTGCTGCCGAGTTAATACAAAATTTGTTGGTATAATCACCTTACTTACAATGAAAATAACCACTATTACATTAGTAGCACATCAAATCATATCTAAACAACAGTATCAGAGTAAATGTAACCTGCATGTCTAATTCAACTCCATTACCAGTAGTTCATTCTATCAATTTGTGATGCTTATATGACATCTATTGTCTAAAATGGTGCAAGCATAAAAGTTCAATGCAGTACTACAAGCCTCCTGGTCTGGTTGAACTCATTCTATCAATTTGTGATTCTTATATAACATATAGTCTTTAAGGAAGCAAAAAAGAAAACTTTAGTACAGTCCCGTAAGCCTCCTACTTTAGTTGACATTCCATTCATTTACATTCCAAGGAAAATTGTAACGTTATAACTAAAATTGTAATTTGGTTTGGATGGTAAGCCTTCACCTAAAGGCTAAAGTGTCGACACATCCTTAGCCTAAGATATCTCTAAATAGAATGGACACAATAAGCTTTAGAACATGACATTCACTAAACTCATACTTTGAAACCAAATTCAAAGTATTCTCATTATTAACTTGCATATCTACAAGCATACAGTGAAACAGGGTAAGTATAAACAGGGCAGGCAACAACAGAAAAGCTCTGAAGCTGATGCAGCTTCTCCTGGTTACAGAGCCTCTCTTCACTTTGACTATTGTATGATAAGTACATCTAGAAAAGCTAGCAAATTGATCAACTGGAAATCCAGCATACCATTACATTTCCTTGAAGAGCCATTTAATCCTAATCCACATCCGAAACCATTAAAAACTCACAACCAGTGCAACATAAATGTCTGCTAAATCATGGAAATACATGTAAACAAAGAAAACTACTATGCTAACCGTAGTCAGCCTATGTGATGAAACAATATCACCAAAAGTTCAAACTAAGCATGTTACCAATAAAATTGTTGGCTAAACCTATAAACAATCTTAATCATCCACTTCTACCCGCATTCTCAATATTAGGCCTTACCAACAGGTGTGTGATTAAGTCATTTCTCATCTTTTATCAGCTACTAGGTTTGACAGAAAAGAAGTGCAAATTTCATGCCTCCACTATCTAACAGATCTGCTAATTATTGAATCATTCAAAACTTGAAAAGGGCCAATATATTGAAATAACACCATGAGAGCCTCAGAACTTGTGCCTCCATTTATAAGCTATCTTAAGCCATTTATTTTGGTAATCCAAATAACAAAAAAACCATTCCATTTCTTTCCTTTAAAACATAAATTTTCATCCAACAACTTCTAGTGGCACGCAGAGCCAGATTCATTGACTTTTACCATTCACGCCAGTCTTGGTATGCAGAGGCAGATTCATTGAAATCAGATATTTCTTTCAGCAAAATATAGGAGTGTGATGAATATGTTGGCAACGATTAAATGACCCCTGGTCCACTGCATTTATGGTTGTGATTATCACAGTATTGTTAGGCATTGAAGTCTTTTCTAGATCACTCCCTAAATCAAAGGCAGTTACAGATGAATTCAACTATGAACTCTGTAAGAGATTGGATCTTAATTGAACTATATAGCCATGGAAATTTATTTATAAAAAGTATGCCATCAACTACACAATTGATATCTACAGAAATAGAAGGCTAGAAAACAGGAATTTTAATTTATAAGATCCAATTTACATGGTTGGTCAACATGTAGAAACCCCTTGTGTCATCGCTCTATCCAAGTGGGGAATAGTAATATGACAGTGGAATCAATATTGTGAATATGCAGAGACATAATACTATGGCATGCTTATAGATCGTTGTTGGTTGAATGACTTGCAATTGGCTTTAAAGCTGCTGGTTCACCATAAGTTGGATCTACAAAATATTAGTTGGATCTGAAGAACAAATAAAGCTAGGATAAAAGGTACAAATTTATGAAATTATTAGTTTCTTCCTTCCCCACCTTTCCATTGCTATTATTATTATTATAATACTAATAATAATATTATTATTATTACTAGATAGCTCCTTGGATGCCGTCAAACAATTAATATTTATTTTATTAGAACAAATCAAGGTACGGATAGAAAGCTAAAATTTCTGAAATTATTAGTTTCTTCCTTCCCCTCTTTTTCACTCTTAGCATTATGACACTTCCTTTCACATCCTACAGTGGATTGAACTTGCAAGAAAATTTGAGGTGAACCTTATACCTCTGCCTCTTCTGTTCATTTTTGTACAGAAGGAGGTATATACATCTTCAGTTCATATTTCTAGCCATTATCAACACCTAATACATGCTTTTGTATACAAGGAATTAAATTTTCATCATGTCAGAACTCAACTATTTGCCTTCCAAGGCTGGCTAAAATGGTTGTTGGGCTGAGGGCCTCCACTGCAAATATTTTTATTAACAATAGCCCTTACAGAGAGTTTATTTTCAAGCATTTTCAAGTGGCTTCTGTGGATGAAGAAAGTGCAGCAGTAGTTCTAGTAAGTTGATCAGTCTATAAAAGAAATTCCCATCTGAAGCCCTAAGTAGGCTATGAGTGAGACTTTTTGCCTCTACATAAGAGTTCATTAGATAATGTGTTCTACAAACCCCTCTCACATACTCAACTACATGACTGCCCTATTCAAGAAGCCAGCTATTCCAATAAGCATGTGAATGAAAATCACCTATACAATTTACAAATTACAACAACAACCAACCAACAAAAAAAAAATGTACTCAGCAGACTAAGGCAACAAATTGGTCAAGTAATAATCCTCAAAAGGGCCAATATACTGGGACTGTCCATTCAAATAGGTATTACCACCTATATTTTATCCTGATTTAAGTATATTTCCAGTAACAATTCACCAAACCATAGTCAACCTATGTGATGAAACAATATCACCAAAAGTTCAAACTAAGCATGTTACCTATAAAACTGTTGGCTAAACCTATAAACAATCTTAATCATCCACTTCTACATGACTTCTTAGTATTAGAATTTTACCAACAGGTGTGTGATTAAGTTGTTTCTCATCTTTTATCAGCTACCAGGTTTGACAGAAAAGAAGTGAAAATTTCCTGCCTCCACTATCTAACAAATCTACTAATTTCTGAATCATTCAAAACTTGAACAGGGCCAATGTATTGAAATAACACCATGAGAGTCTCATAACTTGTGCCTCCATTTATAAGCTATCTTAACTAAGCCATTTCTTTTGGTAATCCAAAGAACAAAAAACCATTCCATTTCTTGCCTTTAAAACATATATTTTCATCCAACAACTTCTAGTGGCACGCAGAGGCAGATTCATTGAATTTTACCATTCACGGTATGCAGAGGAAGATTCATTGAAATCAGATATTTCTTTCAGCGAAATACAACAGTGTGATGAATACGTTGGCAATGATAAAATGACCCCAGGTCCACTGCAACGAGGAGAACATGATTCAATAACTATTCGAAGGCCCTGCATGTACAAATGTAGTACATTGTTTTCTTCTGCCCAAGCTGCATTTATGGTTGTGATTATCACAATCTTGTTAGGCATTGAAGTTTTCTCTAAATCACTCCCCAAATCAAAGGCAGTTACAAATGAATTCAACTCTAAACTTTGCAAGAGATTGGCTCTTAACTAAACTGTAATAGCCATGGAAATTTATTTATAAGAAGTCCAAATTTCCTGCCTCCACTATATAACATATCTGCTAATTTCTCAATCATTCAAAACTTGAACAGGGCCAATATATTGAAATAACACCATGAGAGCCTCAGAACTTGTGCCTCCATTTATAAGCTATCTTAACTAAGCCATTTCTTTTGGTAATCCAAATAACAAAAAAAACCATTCCATTTCTTGCCTTTAAAACAGATATTTTCATCCAACAACTTCAAGTGGCACACAAAGGCAGATTCATTGAATTTTACCATTCACGCCAGTCTTGGTATGCAGAGGCAGATTCATTGAAATTAGATATTTCTTTCAGCAAAATATAGCAGTGTGATGAATATGTTGGCAACGATTAAATGACCCTTGGTCCACTGCAACGAGGAGAACATGATTCAACAACTATTCGAAGGCTCTGCATGTACAAATCTAGTACACTGTTTTCTTCTGCCCAAGCTGCATTTATGGTTGTGATTATCACAGTCTTGTTAGGCATTGAAGTTTTTTCTAGATCACTCCCTAAATCAAAGGTAGTTACAGATGACTTCAACTCTGAACTCTGCAAGAGATTGGCTCTTAATTGAACCGTAATAGCCATGGAAATTTATTTATAAAAAGTATGCCATCAACTACACAATTGATATCTACAGAAAAAGAAGGCTAGAAAACAAGAATTATAATTTATAAGATCCAATTTACACGGTTGGTCAACATGTAGAAACCCCTTGTATCATCGCTCTGTCCAAGTGGGGAATAATAATATGACAATGGAATCACTATTGTGAATATGTAGAGACATACTACTATGGAATGCTTATAGATCGTTGTTGGCTGAATGACTTGCAATTGGCTTTCAAGCTGCTGGTTCACCATAACTTGGATCTACAAAATATTAGTTGGATCTGAAGAACAAATAAAGCTAGGATAAAAGGTCCAAATTTATGAAATTATTAGTTTCTTCCTTCCCCACCTTTCCATTGTTATTATTATTATTATAATACTAATAATAATATTATTATTATTACCAGATAGCTCCCTGGATGCCGTCAAACAATTAATATTTATTTTATTAGAACAAATCAAGGTACGGATAGAAAGCTAAAATTTTTGAAATTATTAGTTTCTTCCTTCCCCTCTTTTTCGCTCTTAGCATTATGACACTTCCTTTCACATCCTACAGTGGATTGAACTTGCAAGAAAAATTGAGGTGAACCTTATACCTCTGCCTCTTCTGTTAATTTTTGTACATAAGGAGGTATATACATCTTCAGTTCATATTTCTAGCCATTATCAACACCTAATACATGCTTTTGTATACAGAGAATTAAATTTTCATCATGTCTGAACTCAACTATTTGCCTTCCAAGGCTGGCTAAAATGGTTGTTGGGCTGAGGGCCTCCACTGCAAATATTTTTATTAACAATGGCCCTTACAGAGAGTTTATTTTCAAGCATTTTCAAGTGGCTTCTGTGGATGAAGAAAGTGCAGCAGTAGTTCTAGTAAGTTGATCAGTCTATAAAAGAAATTCCCATCTGAAGCCCTAAGTAGGCTATGAGTGAGACTTTTAGCCTCTACATAAGAGTTCATTAGATAATGTGTTCTACAAACCCCTCTCACATACTCAACTGCATGACTGCCCTATTCAAGAAGCCAGCTATTCCAATAAGCATGTGAATGAAAATCACCTATACAATTTACAAATTACAACAACAACCAACCAACAAAAAAAAAATGTACTCAGCAGACTAAGGCAACAAATTGGTCAAGTAATAATCCTCAAAAGGGCCAATATACTGGGACTGTCCATTCAACTAGGTATTACCACCTATATTTTATCCTAATTTAAGTATATTTCCAATAACAATTCACCAAACCATAGTCAGCCTATGTGATGAAACAATATCACCAAAAGTTCAAACTAACCATGTTACCTATAAAACTGTTGGCTAAACCTATAAACAATCTTAATCATCCACTTCTACCTGCCTTCTTAGTATTAGGCTTTTACCAACAGGTGTGTGATTAAGTTGTTTCTCATATTTTATCAGCTACCAGGTTTGACAGAAAAGAAGTGCAAATTTCCTGCCTCCACTATCTAACAGATCTGCTAATTTCTGAATCATTCAAAACTTGAACAGGGCCAATGTATTGAAATAACACCATGAGAGTCTCATAACTTGTGCCTCCATTTATAAGCTATCTTAACTAAGCCATTTCTTTTGGTAATCCAAATAACAAAAAAACCATTCCATTTCTTGCCTTTAAAACATATATTTTCATCCAACAACTTCTAGTGGCACGCAGAGGCAGATTCATTGAATTTTACCATTCACGCCAATCTTGGTATGCAGAGGCAGATTCATTGAAATCAGATATTTCTTTCAGCGAAATATAGCAGTGTGATGAATACGTTGGCAACGATTAAATGACCCCTGGTCCACTGCAACGAGGAGAACATGATTCAATAACTATCCGAAAGATCTGCATGTACAAATGTAGTACACTGTTTTCTTCTACCCAAGCTGCATTTATGGTTGTGATTATCACAATCTTGTTAGGCATTGAAGTTTTTTCTAGATCACTCCCTAAATCAAAGGCAGTTACAAATGAATTCAACTCTAAACTTTGCAAGAGATTGGCTCTTAACTGAACTGTAATAGCCATGGAAATTTATTTATAAGAAGTGCAAATTTCCTGCCTCCACTATCTAACATATCTGCTAATTTCTGAATCATTCAAAACTTGAACAGGGCCAATATATTGAAATAACACCATGAGAGCCTCAAAACTTGTGCCTCCATTTATAAGCTATCCTAACTAAGCCATTTCTTTTGGTAATCCAAATAACAAAAAAACCATTCCATTTCTTGCCTTTAAAACAAATATTTTCATCCAACAACTTCAAGTGGCATGCAGAGGTAGATTCATTGAATTTTACCATTCACGCCAGAGATTGGCTCTTAATTGAACCGTAATAGCCATGGAAATTTATTTATAAAAAGTATGCCATCAACTACACAATTGATATCTACAGAAATAGAAGGCTAGAAAATAAGAATTATAATTTACAAGATCCAATTTACATGGCTGTCAAAATGTAGAAACCCCTTGTGTCATCGCTCTATCCAAGTGGGGAATAATAATATGACAGTGGAATCACTATTGTGAATATGCAGAGACATACTACTATGGCATGCTTATAGATCATTGTTGGCTGAATGACTTGCAATTGGATTTCAAGCTACTGGTTCACCATAAGTTGGATCTAAAAAATATTAGTTGGATCTGAAGAACAAATAAAGCTAGGATAAAAGGTCCAAATTTATGAAATTATTAGTTTCTTCCTTCCCCACCTTTCCATTGTTATTATTATTATAATACTAATAATAATAATATTATTATTACCAGATAGCCTGCAACACAACCTCAAAGTGAATACCCCGGCTTTAGACAGATCTTTGCTAGTACAAATCAAATATGCCAATTTAAAATCAAAACAACAAACATAGCCCATCTCAATCTCTCTTAGAATTCCAAATAAAGTTCTGACAATAGTTATAAACCAATAAAACTACCTGATCAAACCAAACCGAAAAACCCAATTATCTTATGATTTTTTTGTGCAGAAATGAAGATAAAGCATACAAACATCATCCACTTCTACCTGCCTTCTTAGTATTAGGCCTTTACCAACAGATGTGTGATTAATTTGTTTCTCATCTTTTATCAGCTACCACCTTAAAACTGTTAGCAATTTGAAGAAGTGTATTCAAAACATTAGAATGAAGATTTTTGGACAATACAAATTGTGTCTATTTCCATACAGATCAAACTCTATGAAATTGACACAAGCAGTCACAAAAAAGAGGTGAATGAAGTTTTCCAATCATTGTTTATAACAAAAACCTAACATAAGATAGTTCCAGATTTTGAGATCCAAAGATACACAAATTCAACATCAAACTAAGCCTCACCAAACAAATATTTCAAATGCAATCCAACATACCATTACATTTCCTCGAAGAGCTATTTAATCCTAATCCACATCCGAAACCATTAACAATTCACAACCAGTGCAACATAAATGTCTGCCAAATCATGGAAATACATGTAAACAAAGAAAAATACTATGCTAGGCATACTAAGCAACCTAGAGTGCTTTGATCTTTGTTCACCTCAAAAATGTTAACAATTTGACGAAGTGTATTCAAAACATTAGAATGAAGATGTTTGGACATTACAAATTGTGTCTATTTCCATACAGATCAAACTCTATGAAATTGACACAAGCAGTCACAAATGCTTTGCTAAATAGAATGCAGTCTCACAAATTAAAAACCAATGTAGTTATAGACCCCAAAATTGGCTCCCCTGAAATAGAGATTTCCACTAAAGATCATTATGAAGGGTTGCAGGCCCAGAGAAAAAACCATCTACAACACTAATATGATTTCACTTACTAACAATCCAATATGATTTCACTTACTGACAATCCAAGCCTGATTTAACAATCTTAAGCACTGACCGTTCATCTATTAGGTTTAGTACGGAACCGCGTGGCCGGGAGCTGAAAATGGACAGAGATATATTCGCGATAGGTTTTCTTCATTTAAACATATAAAAATTTTGAATTCTTAGTTTAGGCCCAACTTTCCATATCTCTAAACATTCAATGGCTGGAGTCTTGTTTCCATATATAAAAATATCCTCTAACTCCATATATAAAAATTTCCTCTGATCGTTGTTGGCGGTCTGAGTGGCATCTGTTTCTTTTCATATGTATTTTTGCACGCTGCCAGGGTCGATGTGGTGTTCTACTTGTGAGGAAACAGTATCCAGGCTTCAATGTGTTCTGTGGCAAAGGCATCTTGCCGCTGCTATTGAGAAGATTCTCTGGTCCTTGAAAATTTTGAAATATATATACTGTAGGTTTTTAAGCATGTTCGTGGACTGATTCTTGGCTGTGCAACTCTTACAGTCTTTATCTAAACGACATCTTTATGTCAATGACAAATCCCTAAAATATTTTTGAAATATTAATGTACCTCTAGAACGCCATTTGTACTCTCTCCATTTCTTAATGCCATTTGACTGTAGGAGATCAAGTATGTCAGACTCTGGAGCGATGCATGTGATTTCTCTTGGCAAGGATAACTGGCAGGCGTGGAAATTGGGGTGTAAGTAGTTGATCCCAACAGATTAGATAAAGAAGTTGTAAGTTTCTGCATTTATATAGAGTTAACATTGGTATAAGTATTGAAAGCAATCTTTTTCTGTGGGCACCAAAATGCTACATGCACGTGGAATGTCTTCGACCACACCCACCCTATCACGATTTATCGCCTCACCTGTTACGAGAGGGGTGAAGGGATTCACATTTTACACTAACCTTAATTTTCCATTAGTTTAGCACATAGCTCATTCCTATTCAAATTCATGTCCCTCCCTCGGATGAACTTTCCTAAACTAACTCTACATATTCACATTCATTATAGGTTAATGCTCAGTACCGTGTCTGCCCAGCCAAGAAACATGAATAAGTTCGGTATATTATTATTTGTTCTATCTATAGAAATGATCAAAATAGAAGCAACGAGTAGATTCAAAGAGGTGCTAGACTCTTCTTTCCCTGGCAATGGCAATTTTAACTACAAAGATGCCCTCTCAAAGAGCATTATATTCGTCAACGGGCAGCGGTCGGGTATTCTTCCACCAAATCAAATATTGACATGGAGGAAAGATTCAGCCCTCACAGATGGATTCAACCAGAATGTATGGAAATTTGGTAAAAACAGACGAATACTTGCTTTAACCTTTCATGGCAAAACTTCAAAAGTTTTAATTTTTCTCCAAAGGGACTAAATAAATCGAATAAATGAAAATTAATCTAAAAGGACGATAGTACAAAGCAAGCCTAACGTAAAAGTGGGTTTACAAAGGCATCAAAAACTACAAGGAAAGACTGGAGAATGACGAAGTCGGCAATTTAATGGGCGAATTAAAAAATACAAAGTGAGATTTAATGGGATACGCACCATTCATCAAAGCTACCAGCCAACCGAACAAAATCTCTGCCAAAAATCACCGAATCAACCAAATCACGTGCAGGTATACCAAAGAAGCAAAAGACCACCCACTCAATCAAGCATTCCGAGAAAGACAGCAAGAAAGCAAGAGAAATTTATGGACAAGAAGGACAAAGAGGACGTTCCCAACATACCACGAGTCTTCAGAGCGACCAGAAGACAAGGACACAGCAAGAACAAGCAAAAACATCGAAACCCAAAATCCAGGCTCCGATGGGCTGAAAACGGAGAAGCATGCTGCCAAAAAAATAAAAATATAAAAATAAAACTTCTCTTATTCTCAAATTCTTTTAAAAATACAACTCAGAAATAAAAAGAGCGACTAATAATCACCAAATGATCGCCATGGCCATGACCAAAATATCAGGGTGAATGGTGAGAACGAAAATTCATGAATTGTTTCAGTTTTGGATCAACAATCAAACTTTGTTCAATCGTCTAACACCACAAATCCACGGTGAACAATAGGACAGATGACGGTTGGGGCAATTCATTTCAAAGGGAAATGCCTTACAGCGTAATTATTAGTTTACCTGTGGATACCCAAAAAGATCCCATAGATCCATACATTGGTTCGTGATACAAAAAATGGTGAGATTAAACATAGATAAAAAATCAGAGTTAGTTGAGGTGGCAAGCAAGATTGTTAGTGACAGTGCACGTGTTCACTTTAGGATGATGTGTAGTTGTTGAGGGAGAAGAGATATCCATGTTGGTTCTAGTAATAAATTGGCCACATATCAAAGTTGATTGAGGAGGAGAATGCCTTGAATTTTCCAACTTGAAGACTAGTTGCTCGAGTGAATCAACTCATCGCTTTAGATGGAGTAAGATGCTTATAAAAACATCAAGCCTATTACCTAATTACCTTGCATGGTTGTCAATATATTTGTCAGAGAGTCCAAGTCACTGGGTAGGTCCTAAGTTGCCTTATTATGTTGACAAAGGGAACTACAAGTGGCTCATAGTCCCCAAAATCCATGATTAAGTTTGCAACAAGAATGAAGAGATGAGCAAACAAAACAGAATTCACTGCAACCTACACCAAATCAAATATATACCATGTTCAATCACCAAGTTCGTCAACATTCCAGCTTCCTAACACACTAGAGTCCAAGTACAAAACCGAATAGATCACACAAGGATTGTGTGAGAAAAGATAGAGTGAGATAATTTCCTGTCGAGTTGATTTACGAGATATCATCACCAATGGTAGCGAGTTTATGCTCCCAATATTCATTATGTGAGGCGACATACATGGCAGTGGCTCTATACGAAGTGTGGGTGATTTCACACTTCTTAATCCAAGAGGATGTCGTTGGAGAATGGAGTAGGGTAGCTTATTAATTCAGATTCTCTTTAACTTTAACAATTGTTTATGAACTTTAGTTATCTTCTTATGTTTCTTTATTCGATCTTTTCATCAAATAAGTATCAAGAGAAAAACAATAAAGACAATGGACACAAGTATTAAGCTCCAAGCTAGGGCAAAACCCCTCCAAGGGGAAACCCAAAAAATCTTTTCTCTTCTTATAGAATCTGCTTCAAATGAGAAACCAAAACCCAAAACACTAGACCAAGTCCTCCTCCAAGTACCAAGTCAACCCTCCAAAGAGACCCTTCCAAGTAGTCAAAAGTCTACTCAAGTCAACAAAGAGTCAATCTTCTTCAAATCTAATTCAAATTCAGATTTTTGCCTATAACTTCAAGACTTTGAACCTATAGTAGCTTCAAAAATTTGGCCTCCTACACAAATCTAAAACCTTGATCCTTTCACGCATGTGACTAGAAAATACCAAAATTTCATCTTTTCTCCTTCGCCAGGGTTTTTCTCCTCGACTCTTATCCTTCTCTCTCTTTTTCCTCTCGTTTTTATTGCATATCAAACTTGTTGATTGGTTTCCCAAATGAGGTTGAGCTCCTCTTATTTATGACCTTCTCATGAGGTCGAATTAGCACTCTCTAGGCCGACTTGTGCTTGGAGGCATATAGGACTTTCTAGACTCAAAATTAATATCTTTTACATGTTACAACTTGCCCAATGGGGTCTTATACAAATGACAAGGACTCTATTGACATGACAAAACCTAGAAGCATGAAGAACATGTTTGACCTAGATGACCATCAAAATGGAGCATGAAACCCATGCTTAAAATAATATTCTTATTTCTTCTTTTTCTTGTAACATAAGATATACATAATGACTTGAGTACATTGACAATTATGAAGACCGAAACGAGTTACATTTTCCAACACTCCCTCTTAACTAGGGAGGTATTCATAATTGTACTCCTGGTACAAGGTTATCCTCAAACTGAAGAATTTTCATAAGAAGAGTCGGATTGGTAAGTCATCTTTAAGCATAAATATCATGACTAGCATTGTCAACATAGTAAGGCTTTAACTTGATAAGATCTGTCTTGTACAAGAGCAATGTTAGGAAGCTTTGTATGATATACCACACTACCTATACAAGGTACATAACAAATCCGAATATTTACTAGGTATGTCATTTTAGGACTATTCTTATCTTGGATTTCCAATCCTCAAAGAATATCGGTTCTCTTCGACCACTCTTGTATTGGATACCTATCCAATCCTCAAAGAGTGTCGGCCCACTTCATATCTTGGATTTTCTATCCTCAAAGAAATCACAAATGCTTATCCAGACCTCCATTCATCAATCTCTCTCCAAGGCCTTCACTTAGACATACGACTATTAGTCCTATCCTAGTGCCTGACACATGAAGAAGAGTACACATGTGATGTTTAAGATCACTCCCTCTCAACCAGAGAGGAGATCCATATTCCCGCTTGTTTTAGGGAATAGATCCTTTCTCCTTTACAAATATTAATGAGACTTCATACTCCCTGTAAATCATAGAGGAGATTTTTTTACTTCCTTTCAATTGGGAAGTCATAACCACAAGTTCTCTAACTTATTTCAAAAAGTGTATCAGCAACTAGTTCATCATGGAGATAGTTGCATGGATCCTTCTTTCCTTCATATCTCATCATATTGAGATTCTCTCCTTTGGGATATTATGGAGCCATCTTCTTCCTTCATTCTTGCGACATGATTCAAGCCATCAATCTTAGATATCACTTTCCTCTAGTCATCATCAATGGAGGCAGTATATTGAGCCTTATCAAACTTCAAGCTAAGCATAGCTCCCTCTTAAACATGAAAGTGATCTTTGTTGATGTATGAACATGAACATCAGGATATATTCTTAAACTTATACCTTTCATTCCCAAGATTATGATGTAAACATCTTGACTGCATAATTGCTAAAACCATATTCTTTAAATTGAATTGAACACCAATAGTTGAACTTGCCTCAATCGTCTTCATGTATTCCTATGATATCATTCCAGGTGGAAAAATAATATGTTAATTAGATAACCAATATCAAAATATTAATACTAGCATTTGCACCAGATGCTGCAAAGGAAACTTCGTAAGTGATTCTTGTTTCATTGTTGATCGATGTTCCAATTCTTTCTTTTGTACACAAAGTTGATATGCATTCACTTCTACCTTCTCTTGAAGATCCTTCAACTATGTCAAATTCATTTTCAGCTCTTCTGTCTTCACCTCTTGCTCTGTCAAACAATGCTTTAGTTTATCACATTCACTAATAAGCTGCATAAACTCATTGTTTTTCTCATCCATCTTGCACTGAAGAAACACAACTCTTATTTCTAGTTCATTCTTGTAGCGTTTCAACTCATCCAATTTTGAATCTGAATTTCTCAACATTTCTTTCACTGAGCTAAGATCCTCATCAACTTTTTGTCCTTCCCGAATAGCTCCATCCAAAGACACGTTTAACATTGCCTTCTTTGCATTACAAATGTCTAAACATTTTTTAATATTCTAAATTTCAGCTTTTATAACGTCATATTCCTCAGCCTTATGAAGAATGTCATTCTCCACATTGGAAAGAGTTTCCACTTCTGTAACCCAATTCTTTATTTGAATTTTCCAGCACAACTTTTAATGAGCAAAGCTCATCCTCAAGTGTGCACTTTTTAGATTAAATCTATGCAAGAAACATTTAATTGTGAATTTTCCTCTTTAGAACTCTCCAAAACCATCTTACATCTTTCAAATTCAGCCTTTATATTGTCACATTCCTTAATCCTTTCAATAAGACTGTTATTATCCATTAAAACAATTTGTATCTCTGTCTCAAACTCTGAAACTTTACTGCATAGCTCTTGCTTCCTTTGAATATAATTTGTTTCATTATTCATTAGTTTCTCATTGCCACTCCATGTAGTTTGCATCCTTGATAGTAATGCCTCATGTTATGTGTTTGACTAATCCAGTTGGGTCATGAATTCTTACACTTTCTTTTCAGAGTCCTTTGTAACAAATGCAACCTCTACATTAGCTCTCTCTAGTGATTCTCACAAGCTTGATGAGTATTCATCTAATTATTCTTTTCAACACGCAATTGATATGATTCTTCCTCTGCCTTTTGTTGAAGCTTTTTCTACAAAACTAACAAATGTTTCATATCTTATGTCTTTGACTCTTGTTCTACTAACCTCTGCTCAAGTTCACTTTGATGACTTTGAAGCTCCATCAATTCATTTTTCTGCTCATAATGAGATGTTAATTCAACAACTTTCTCCTCCAATATGAACTTGAGTGATGCAACCATTTTCTCTTGTGTATCATTGCATCATTCCAACCTATCCACATCCGTATCTGAATGTTTCAGTGTTTCTTTCAATGAGCTAAGCTCATCCTCCAGATTGTCCTTTTCCTGACTAGCCTTTTGTAAAGAAGCCTCTAAATCAGTCCTCTCTATTTTATAGCCATCTAAATTTCTTTTACAACTCTCAAATTCAGACTTTATGACATTAGATTCTTCAACATTTTGAACAAGGTAGTCCTTTTGAACCATGACAACTTGCATATCTCTCTCCAACTCTGAAATTTTATTGCACAACTCTTGGTTCCTTTGAATATAATTTGTTTCATTATTCATCAGCTTCTCATTATTATCCCATGCATCTTGTAGCCTTGACAATAATGACTCTTGTCACATGTTTGACAGATCCAATTAGGTTATAAGTTCTTGCACCTGGCCTTCACAATCCCTTTTAATAAATGCAATATCTACATTGGCACTCTGTATTAATTCTTGCAAACCTAATAAATGTTGTTCTGAATTGTCCTTTTCAGCACACAACTGAGATTCTTCTTCCTCTGCCTTTTGTTGAAGATCTTTTTGCAAAACTATCAATTGTTCCACATCTTGTGTTTTTTATTCTTATTCTAGCAACCTCCACTCAAGTTCACTAGGTCAACTTCGAAGCTCCATCACTGCATTCATTTGCTCATAATGAGTTGATAATTCAGTAAGCTTGTCCTCCAACGTGAACTGGGTGGATGAAATTGTTCTCTCTAGCTCATCCTTACAACATTTCAGCTTATCCACATCAGCATTTGAATTTCTCAGTGTTTCTTTCAGTGAGCTAAGGTCCTCCTCTTGTTTGGTTTTTTCTTGACCAACTCTCTGCAAAGAAGCTTCTAAAACATTCCTCTCTATGTTGTAGCCATCTAAAGTTATTTTACAACTCTCAAGTTCAGTCTTTATGATATTATATTCTTCAACCTCTTGAATAATGTAGTTCTTTTCATTCGTGAGAACTTGTATCTCTCTCTCCAGCATCAAAATTTTTAGAGAATGATCTTCATCTTTTGCAATGTAGTTTGTTTCTCTTTTTAGACAATTTTCAAGCTCATTAGATGTGTTTTGCATCTTTGACAACAACTCCTCTTCATGTTTCTTTGATATATCCAGCTGCATCAAAAGCTCTTGTACCTTTTCATCATACTATTTCTTAATAAGTGAAATCTCTGCATCAACTTTTCTGAGTGATTCTTTCATAAATGATATTTGATCTAACAATTCATTCTTTTGTAGTTGGAGTTGGGAAGCTTTTGCAAATGCTTGTGTTGTTAGTTTCTCATTTGCATCAAAAGTAGAAGAAATCTGTAGATAAAGTCGTTCAAGCTCTTTCTAAAGTTGTTCAACTTTGCAAGCATTATTCCATCGAGTCTTCTTCCATGCTGCTTCTACCCTGTTGCCCCCTTTCTTCAATTCTGTCTTGGACAGGACCATATCATTCCTATCAGCTGCAAATCTTGCTTCTTGCTCATCAAGCTCTTGTTGGAGCTTTTCTACCTTACTCTCAAGGGTGCTTATACTACATAAAGAAATTACATGCTCATCTTTGAGGGCTTGCAACTGCTCTTGTAGCTATTTCTTTGAAAACTCTAAATATGAGGCACTTTCCTCGAGTTCATGTATCAGGGCTTCATATTCATACTCTAACTACTGCTTTTCTTTTGACAAATAGTCCCATGGTCTTTTGTAGTCCTCTACTTTTGCAAAAAGTTCAAACATCCTTTCCTCTAGCTCAAAAGTGGAGTTAATCTTACTGTCACTTTTGCTAGCTTTATCTGATAGATGACAAATGGACTTCATCCTTTTCTATATCCTTTTTCAATTGTGCCTTGAGATGAGAAATCCTTTTCAAAATTCAATTGTTCAACTCCTCTAGCTGAAGCAATTTGATGTGCACATCCTCATGATCATTCACTATGTTTGTGTTCATCCCAATTGTGGATCCAAAATTGGGGTTTTCTCTGAAATCCTTGTGGAAAATAGCACAAGGATACCAATCTGTAGTTTTGGAAAACTTGAAAAACCTTTAACAACAAACCTATTAAATAATGTTTAGCACCGAAGCTCACCGCACCTAAAAATTGTTTTCAAACTTACCCAATAAAACTTCGCAACTCACTACTAATATGAAGAGACATAATGCAAAGCATAAACCTTCATTACACATTCAACAAAAATAATTAGAAGTAATCTTCACCAATGTCCGTCCAATTTCTAAGTTTTCAGGTTTGATCCATACAATCTTGCACTTGTAAAACCAACTATGTGGACGAAACCAAAAGGATACCTATATTTTAACTTCTATAATGATGTTTGGCACCAAAGCTCATCCGTCAAAACCATGTTAGCGTACCATCTGCAAATTCCAATCAAAGTCAAGAAGGAACAAAACCATAAGAAACACCCTAACGTAATTGTAGAAAATCTTGTAGATTCACAAGCTAATGCAATTTGCTAAAGCAAGACACAAGAATCTAATTCTACTCTTTACAGCGGAAGCCCATAAACATCAAGTAAACAAAAATCAATAGAGGAAGAGAACCAAAGGCACATAACACAATAAATATCCGTGGAAAGCCCAAGCTCAAAATCCCACTATCTGTTTTGTATTAGTCTGAAAAATCAAGATGAAACTACAATGCTTGTTCTCTCTAGAACAATCCTAGCACTCAGCAAATTGAATCTCCAACTCATAAGCAAGCTCAAGGCCAAATCTTAGCCTCTTCACAAGCTCTCCAAGTCTCTATTCCAATGCGTAATTTCTATGGAGGATGGCTTGTATTTAAAGGGAAATAAAGCCTCTAAAAATTGCGCAATCCCTCAAGGGCCAGTTCCTAAATGCATGCATTGTCAGTGCAACCTAGAAAAATCTAAAACAAATAGCACATTGTCCCTGCACTCTAGTCTCAACTGGGTCTTTCTTAGAATCGACATGTATGAGTTTCTGATGAGTAAATATTCAGTTAACTAGTGGATTTCATTAGTGACATCACTGACAGTTAACTCACTATTAGTTCTCTCAATCAGTTTGAGAACTAATTTAACTGAACTAACTCATCAAACTAAGTCTTCTATTTTACAACTCACAATTAAATCATATTGGACACCTACAAAGTAGGGAGAACATACACATGACGACAGAAAGACTTCCAACTAGAATTTCCTAATTTAAGTAAGTTTAATAAACTTAATAAACTAATTTTAAGTGGCTATGAGAATAGAATTCAAATTTAATTCACATTTTAATTCAAGGACAAATTATACTGGAATTTCTTGTTGCCATTTTTCAACACTCCCTCTCAACAAGAAAGGGATTATCAACTACCTCGATCTTGTCTCTGAGAAACTTGAATTGACATCTTAACAATGCCTTTGTCAAGATGTCAAGATCTTGCTCCTCTGTGGGAATCCAATCTAACAACGTGATCTACCTCAATACACAATCTCTGAGATGATGATATCGGATATCAATATGCTTGGACCGATCATGAAAGACTAGATTTTCAAAGAGCTTGATACAAATCTGATTATCACAATAAATGATTGTCAGATCCATATGTTGACCAAACAAACCAACCAAGACCTTCCTCATCCAGATAGCCTCACATGTTGCCTGACTTGCATCCATGTACTCTGCCTCTGCCGAACTAAGTGCAACCGACCTATGTTTCCTGTTGTACCAAGAAACTGTCGTTTACCCAATACTGAAGATCCCTCATGATGTGCTCTTCCTGTCGGATGGACTCCCTGCCCAATCTGCATCGGTGAAGCCTTGAAGCTTTACTCCCTCTGTCCGTCTGTACCATAACCCAAACTGAATAGTGCCTATGAGGTATCTCAATACATGCTTTGCCACCTTCCAACACAGCTTGGTAGGCCTAACCATCACTTGACTAAGCTGGTTAACTACATAGCACATATTCAGTCATGTGTTCACCAAGTACATGAGTGAACCCACAAGTTTCCTGTAAATAGTAGCTTCCATGACTTCCCTTGAAGTAGCATCATCCTTCTTCTAGTTACTAGCTAGAGGAGTCTCCATGGGTTTACTACTTTCCATGCAGAATCTCCTGAGTATCTCGTTGGCATACTTTCCCTAAGATAGAAACAACTCCCATCTCCCTGCCATACCTCCATGCCAAGAAAGTAATGCATGAGCCCCATATCCTTCATCTCAAACTCTCTTGCAAGGCCCTCCTTACAAGATTTGATGAGCTTCTCATCACCTATCAGTATGAGATCATCTACATAAAGTAAAATCATCAACAACTTACTTTCCACCACTATGTGATACAGGTTCGTATCTGCTTCACTCTTCGTGAAGCTCAACCCAGTGAAGTAGTTATCTATCCTAGTGTACCAAGCACAGGGTGCCTACTTCAGCCTGTACAACGCTCTCTTGAGTCGGCACACATGCGACTCACTATCCAAGGTTTCAAAACCTTTGGGCTACTCTATGTACATCTCTTCCTCAATCATGTCATTGAAGAAGGCAATCTTCACATCCATTTGATGGATCTTCCAAACCCTCTGTGCTAATACTGCCAAAATAGATTTGATTGAAGAGTACCTTGCAACAAGAGAAAAGGTCTCATCATAGTCAGTCCCCTCTACATGTGAAAAGCCACAGGCCACAAATCTGGCCTTATGCTTCTCCACACTACCTTTTGTAGCTTTCTTTACATTGTAAATCCAACGGGAGCTCACAACTGACTTGTCCTCCAATATTGGAACCACATCCCAAACACTGTTTCGAACTATGGAGTCATACACCTCCACCATTACATCAACCCAAACTGACTGTTGCATTGCTTCCTGAAAGGAAGATGTCTCTGTCACAACACATGCACCCATAAGTTCCTTGTATCCAATGTACCTCTCTGGTGACCTCCTCTGTCTGCGTTGAAAAGTGGATGCTCCCACATTCTCCCATGCATCGTCCAACAATTTGTCAGCTTCTCTAGTGTGTTTTCTTCCCTCTCTAGAAGACTCTGCCTAAGTGGATGCCTAGACTCTCTGAACCTCTGCATGTGGACACTCCACATCAATATGAGGTCCCTCAAACTTGGGAGCTAAAATCCCATCATCCGCATGTAGCTCAAGCTCCCTCTCAAGGGATACTCGCATGGCTTTCTCCTCATCGAACCTAATATCCTTGTGAACCACTGTCATCCGACTGGTTGGCATGTACACCTAATAGTTGTGGGTTGTATCAGTGTACCCCACAAAGATCCCCAACTCTGATGTTGGCTCAAGCTTCTTCTGTGCATCTTTGGTCACATGACAATAAACCGATAACCCAAAAATCCTGAAGTGACCAACATCTGGCCTCTTACTGGAATAAGCCTCCTCTAGTGTCTTCACTCAAGTATCCGATGTGGGCTACGATTCTAAACATAAATCGTTGTGTTACATGCCTCAGCCCACAAGTGTAGTGATAGGCCTTGATCATGCAACATCACCCTTGTTTCCCCTGCTATGCTCATGTTCTTCCTCTCGACAACCCTATTCTGTTGAGGGTTATGGGGTGCCTTCAACTCTCGTCTAATCCCTTCCGCTGCACAAAATTCCTTAAACTCACTAGAGACATAATCACCACCATTATCACTCTGTAGAGCTTTAAACTTCTTTCCAGACTCTTTCTTTACCAATGCTTTGAACTCACAACACTTTGTGAAAGTTTGATCCTTTTTCTGCATAAAAAATACCCAACATTTACGAGAATAGTCATCAACAAATATAACATAATACATGTGTTTGGTTGTGGATGCTATCAAGAATGGTCCACACACATCTGAATGGACTCTCTCCAGAATAGACTCTGCTCAACTGTCTCTGTCTCCAAAGGAAGACTTGGTGCATTTTCCCAAAGTACAACCCTTGCATGTATCAACTTGCTCAAGCGCACCTTTGGGAAGACCGGTAGAGATTTTCTACAATATCTTTAAAGCCCCATGACACAAGTGGCACAAT
The DNA here is from genome assembly GCA_000404065.3 of Pinus taeda. Classification (NCBI taxonomy): domain Eukaryota; kingdom Viridiplantae; phylum Streptophyta; class Pinopsida; order Pinales; family Pinaceae; genus Pinus; species Pinus taeda. The sequence goes on from APFE030525266.1 coordinate 36,139, forward strand.
CACCTATGCCATAACTCGTCGATGTCTCGGCTCAACATCTTTTCCGCTTTTTAACTCAAAGAAACATAATCCTCTACCTTTATCTTATAGAGATTATGAACTCGAATCCCTATCTTCTTTACTTGACCTGTGGCTATGTGTCGAAGGAACACATTTCCTTTCTAAAAGATCACATCATAGCCTCTATCCTCAAGCATGGCAATGGATACCAAGTTCTTTGTCAGTCCGGGTACATTCATAGCATTCTTAAAGGTGAGTGTAACCACATGTTCCCTCTGAAAAGTAATAGTGCCCACACTAGTAACACTATACTTATTGTCATCACCCATTTCGATATGCATCTTGAGATCTTTCTTCTCCAGTTCATTGAATAACTCTTTGTCACCAGTCGTGTGGAATGAATCTCCACTATCTAAGTACCAAACACTTCCCATCATTGAAGACATCATGCATACAATGAGGTAAAATTCCAATTCAAATTGTGAGGCCAAAGCCTCACCCGTTGCTCCTCCCAAGGACTTCTCCTTGGATTTCTTCAATGGACAATTTGTAGCAAAGTGACCCATCTTTTGAAAATGAAAGCATTTAACTTTCGTCATGTCCTTCTTATTACCTCCATGACAAGAATCTGATTTGGAATGGGAAATTTTACCTTTCCCCTTCCTCACCTTAATCAATAAGGCACAATTCTCTTAATCATCAGTCTTTGATGAAGAGCCATCCCTGGTGTTCTTCCTGATCTCATCCTGCATCAAATTCGACCATAGTCATTCCCAATCTGGTAGCTTCTCCCAACCATTAACGGAATCCTGATAACTATGACAACTCTTTGGGAGTCCAAGAAGAGCAAGGCTCACCATATCCTCCCCGACATTGAGTGAACTTGATCAAGTATTTCAAAATCGTCTCACCTTTTTCCATCTTGATTTTACGAAGTTTATCCTTCAGTGCCGACTTCCTTTGATCACTGTTATTCCGGTACAAGTCCGTTAATGTTTTCCACATAGCATGCGGGGTTTCCTTTCCATGGAGACTCGAGACAATATGATCTTAAACTCCCTCAAGGATTATCCACCTTGCCTTCGCCACACACTTCTTCCACTTGGCCAAGTTTTGTGCATCAGCAGTTGCTAGCTTAGGAATTGCTTGTTCAACAAATTCCCTTCAAGCCATTGTCCTCTAGCACAGCCTCCATCCTGTCCCTCCAGGCTATGAAATTTGAATTGCCTTCCAATGCATACTCAAGCCTCAACTCATGCAATGCCATCTGTCGATCCCGAAGTATGTATTGCAAATTCGACTTTCACCTATAATCGAGAAACTCAAAACTTCTAAATGTCCTCTAGTATATTGTTCTTAGCTCCAATACCATGTAGAAAATCTTGTATATTCACAAGCTAATGCAATTTTCTAAAGAAAGAACAAGAATCTACTTCTAATTTTTACAGTCGAAGCCCATAAACATCGAGCAAACAATAATTAATAGAGGAAGAGAATCAAGGGCACATAACACAATAAATATCTGGGGAAAGACACAGCTCAAAACCCCATTATCTATTTTGTATTAATCCAGAAAATCAAGATGAAATTACAGTGCTTGTTCTCCCTAGAATAGTCCCAACACTCAGCAAATGCAATCTCCAACTCATAAGCAAGCTCAAGGTCAAATCTTAGCCTCTTAAAAATCTCTCAAAGTCTCTACTCCAATGCGTAATTCCTATGGAGGATATCTTCTATTTAAAGAGAAATAAATCCTCTAAAAATTGTGTAATCCCTCAAGGTTCAGTTCCTGAATGCATGCACTGACAGTGCAACTCAGAAAAATCTAAAACAAATAGCACATTATCCCTGCACTCTAGTCAAACCTAGGTCATTCTTAGAATCGACATGCATGAGTTTCTGATGAGTAAATATTCATAACAATAAATAAAAAAATGGTTCTCCCTTCATGGGTTTTCACTTATATCTGGTGTCCATATGTGTTACTTTTATGTTCTTATTTGATGTCGTTTTTCACATATTACATGTTGTTCATATATTAAATTTTCATTTTAAATGGTTTTATATTGCTCATTGAATAGTTTAAATAAATTCAGCGTACTATTTCAATAGGCCATGGATTTTCAATAGGCCATGGATCAAATTCAGCGTACTATTTCAGATGTTTCCTGGAAGGACAAATTTATGTAATATAAATTCATTAGGTATTGCACCTATGGCATTTGCAAATATGTGGTTTGGATTTCATCAATGAAGTTGATATGAAAAGGTCTTGTAATGTTGGTTAAATGGAGATCATCTAACAATTATATCCATAAAAATTGATGCTTTGGTCTAGAAAGATGATCCAAAGACTTTAGAGTTGCTTCCAAGATCAATGAATATAGTGGTTGGTGATGTAGGTGAGCCTTCAACAATAAAATTTGTTGTGGAAGGGTACAATAAAGTAATTTATTGTGCTACTATACACTCCACCTTTATTGGACACTTTAATAGAGTGGATCATTTGGTGTTTAGAGCTTATTAGAATATTTTCAATACTATAATCATAAATTAGCCCAAATGTGAGTTGGGCAAAGTAGTAAAAGCAAACTCTCTATTACGAAATTTAACCACCCTAAAGCATCGAAGGGTTGGGAAAAGCAACTAGGAACATACTTCACTTATCTTGTCTCTTCCAAATATGATGGAGGAATGGATGTGAAGTTTGGGTTTACAAAGACTCTCGGGATATGTGTTTATCATTTATCCTCTATTGGGGGAGAGGGAAAGGGATTTGTAGTAATTTTGTAAGTTGGACCATCTAGAGACACGTATCAAAGCAAATTTTATTTCTCACAATTTACCATGCATATGGTTTTTGGTAGGTTTACGATACCTTTCTCAATTTTTTGTCTTGTGAAGCCAAACGATCTTCCACTAGATCCATTCATGGTGCATAACTTGAGAATCTGATTTGCATCAAGAAAAAAAAATCAATTGTTAGTGTAAAACAAGTAGTGTGGGTCATTAATAGCTTCAAGATTATTTTGGAATGCATAAAGGCTCTACCAATAAAATGTATCACTAATCTGGTTTGGTATTATTCGGGGCTTATTGATAAGCTATAGGGAAATACTACCTAAAAAATAATTTTAATTGTTAAATCTTAGATCTGGTAATGAACCTAGCAAAGGGGAGAAAGTTATTAAAACTAAGTTGGAGAGAAAACAATAAGAATATTTGGCCTTGGCACTTGTCTTTGATCAAGGAAATAGGATTACATAGGGAATAAGTTGTTTGTGATCATGATTCAAAGACAAGTAGCAGTAGCTTTAACATATGCTATGAGTATGTTGCATAGCAGGGGCAAGGACTTTATGAGTTGGTTTCCCATCTACTAGACAAATCCAATAATTATTTGACTCTGGCTCTTTTGTTTTGAAGAAGAACAACATTAGCAAGGTGGTCAAAATATCATTTGAAAATGGGAGGAAAAGCCACTATAGGGATAGCCCATATATCCTCTCTTGTAGACTACAACTTCCAGATTTGAAATTTGTCCAAAATTTGTAGGTGACAATAGCCCATAGTCTTTTTTTAGTGTTGAATATTCATATAACTTATTTTTCTTTACATTTGAACAAGAGTTGTCAATTATGCTTGAGAACACTTGCGAGATCTAGAAACATGGAAAAGAGATAAGGTAGCAACATTTGAAGCCTTGAATGCATTTGGAAAGCCATGGTGGAGTAGGTTTCTGATGAGCATTGCATCTATCTTGCATAATTGTTGCCTAGCCTTACGTAATAGTGCATGCTAATTGAGATGCTAGTTATGAGAAATGTGATGCAATGCATCGTAACCCCTCCCTTAGCACATCACAAATCAATTTCATTGACTACTCAACTTCTTTGTATTGAATCCACTGCACTGTGCTACTCACCATGAATTCGTTATGCTCCTTCAAGCTTCAATCCTTAGGTTTGTTAGTGAAAAGGAAAGTAGTGATAGAGCATTAATCGAGGGGAAATTATTAGAAAGATAAGAAATGGCCCAAGGTAAATACCAAGTTGAAGGAAGGGGAAACCAATGGTTCGATCTAATAAAGAAACATAAGAAGATAACTAAAGTTCACAAGCAATTATCAAGGATAAAGAGAATTGGTTTAAATAACTACCCTCCTAGATTCTCCAACAAGCCTCGCCATGAAAAGGTGTCCCCCTTAAGGTAAATTCACCCATTCAAGCTCTATATATACACACGATGTGATAGTTCATTTGTCTCACCCACTCATCGTCTCTCTTATATAGAAAATGCTCGTGACAGCAACTAAAAAAGAACCAAAATTTGGGCTTAGTTTTTGGCACAAATTTCTAAACATTTTTCTCCCAAGTCTGGGTTTCCAAAGGAAAATTTGTTGTCTCTATTATGCAAGTTTATCTCTTTATGATATTATTTGTTTCTACTATTTTCGCCCCATTACAGGGGATATTTTCTGTGTATAAGAAGAGAAGAGATGTTTTCTAGGTTTTCCCCTTAGAGGGGTTTTGCCCTGACTTGGAGACTACTTCTTGTGTCTATTGTCTTTATTGTTTCTTCTCTTGATAATTATTTGATGACAAAAATCTAATAAAGAAACATAAGAAGATAACTCAAGTTCACAAGCAATTATTAAAGATAAGGAGAATTGGTTTAAATAACTACCCTACTAGATTCTCCAACAAGCCCCACCATGAAAAGGTGTGTCCCTCGGGGTAAATGCACCCATTCCTATATATACACATGATGTGACACTTCATTTGTCTCACTCACTCATCATCTCTCTTATATAGAAAACACTCATGAGAGCAATTAAAACAAATGACCAAAATTTGGGCTTAGTTTTTGGCACAAATTTCTAGACATTTTATTGTAAACCTTGCTAAATAATAATTTCTCCTAAAAGAAGAGTTGTTTTGTTTTCTCCCAAGTTTGGGTTTCCAAAGGAGAATTTGTTCTCTCTATTATGCAAGACTATCTCTTTATGACCGTATTTGTTTCTATTGTTTTTGCTACATTACTGTTGATATTTTCTGTGTATAATTGCTTCACGATATCAATGGCATTAGAAGAATTAATTAAAAATCATTAGAAGTAATTATCAAATCAAAAAAATTGTTTCTATTACGTTTATTGTAGAAAAATTAACACTTCCCTCCATTGCACTCACTCTAGTAATTAATGATAATATTAAATTATTAAAGGGGAGTGATCCTTTTACTTAAATTTCTAACATTACCATTAATTGTTTCAAGATGTATGAGCAGTTCCAACCTCATTGGATTTCATATGGAGAATTTTTTATCCCTTTGAAAATTATACAAACTTGGTAATTTTTCAAGATTTTGACACTGGCAAGATTAAAATATACCATTAGATTTTATCATGTTGAGGGCATGGAACTGAAATTTTATCAATAGCGCAAAACCTTCTATGTACCTCATTGTTGGTGGCATTGATTATTAAAGTCCTTTGTTATGACCCTAATAAAAATGTACTCTTCACTAAAGCAAAATAATTGATCTTATATATAAAGCTTTTTCTTATCTTATTTTACTGATTAGAGGGTGGTATTGATCATGAGGTCTCCAATATAGGTAAGATTTTGATCATATGAAATTTTTGGTTGGAACATGATGTTTTTTGGACTTTAGAGGTCATTTAGAGTCTTTGTTGCCATACTTTTTGTTCAGAGATGCAATGCACTCAGTGCCATTTTCGTTATATGCGCCCTTGAGATATACACTAGAAGCTTTGCATATTTGTATATAATGGTTCGAGTTCATATGGATGCACCTAAATATACATGTTTTTCACAAAATTTGGAAATTTTAGGCATTTTCAATTGACCATTTTTTGGTTTTTCCAGTTTTGAATGTTTCTATCCTATTTCACTGCTTCGAGGGTGACAATGATAATGAGGTTCCCAATATAGGAAGGATTTTGATTATTTGTGGCCTCTAGAGGCCATTTAGAGTCTCTTTGTTGTTGCATTTTTTGTTTAGAGATGGATTGCACTCATTGTTATTTTGGTTATATGCACCCTTGCTACATACACTAGAAACTTGCATTTGTGTCTAATGGTTTGGGTTCATATGAATGCACCTAAATATATATGTTTCTTAACAAAATTTGGATGTTTTATGTACTTTTAATGGACCATTTTTTGGTCCAGTTTTTTCCCATAAGACTTATTATGAATAACAAAATATATATAACTTCAATAACCACTAAATAATCTCTAATTCTGAATGTGAATCATAGAGTTCCTTTAAAATTTCTAATGCGTCATATGATGTCTTACATGAACGAATGTATTTGCTTACCTCTTCTAAGACTGATTGTAATCATAACATAGGCTATTTAACACCTTTTGGTCCAGTTTTTTCCATAGGACTTATTATGATAATAAAATATATATATATAACTTCAATAACAACTAAATAATTTCTAATTCTAAATGTGAATCATAATTTTTTTTTTAATTTTTAATGCATCATATGATGTCTTACAAGAATGAATGTATTTGCTAGTCATCCTACCCATTATGTTATGGTGCATCTGGAAGTGGAGGAATCTCAAGATCTTTGAAGACTCAAAGCTCCCATTCAAGTCTGTCCTGCTCAACATCTCGGCTCTCCATGATATGATCCCTAGAAGGTTGTCAAAATAAGTTCTAAGAGCTCGCATGGTTCGGGTTTCTATCTTTTGTTTTTGTCTATGTTATGCCCTTTTCTATCTGGGCTATCAGACTTCCTATCAGCACGCAACTGCGTCCACTTTGTGCATTCTGATTCTATGGATGGTCTAATGTGTTGTGTTTTTCATGTGCACCTCTCACAATCTGTAATTTTTGTCCATCTACAGTTTTTCCTGTTTCTTCTTCTCTCTTATTCGGGAACCACAAGTTCCCTCAATATGTACCTTATCAAGTTTTTTGCTTATATTGCCTCAATATATATATACTGCTTTTTCTTCTAAAAAAAAAAAAAAAAAAAAAAGAATGTATTTGCTTACCTCTTCTGACACTGATGTTGTAATCATAGAATAGGCTATTTAACACCTATTGGTTTCTAAAATCAAGGTTATTTTTTATGATATAAAAGACACGGGTGTTAAAATAGGTTAAAAATTAACTCCCTTCATCAAGGCCCTACAACATGGATATTCCCACTACTTGGGAAGAGAGAGTTTGTTTTTAATTCAAATATAGAAACCTTATGTCATGCACAAAAGGAACGTAAATCACAAGGTGAATCTGCCAGAGGTGGCAAGAATCCCAAACGCAGAGGTAGAAAAAACTTTAGAGGCAAGTGTGCAACAATAACAACAATCAGGGTGATAGACAACAAAATGACTAGACACAAAAAAATTTCAATCTAATAAACCAAATGTCAAATCTTATAGATGTGCAAAATTTGGTCATAATTAAGTTAATTGCAAGGTTCCTTGGGAGAAGATTAATAATGAATAGAAAGAGTCAATTAATGACAAGAAAGAGCAACCACCTTTTAACAAAAGTAAAACAAATGAATCTTCTCATTATATAATTGCTCGTTGCAATTCCAACATTGATAATGTTTTTAATACTACATTTTCTTCATGGGAAGACAGTAGGATTTTAGATTCAAGTGTTATCTGTCATATGACATTCCGAAAAAGATCTTTTTGAAAGTTGTAGTGATAATGTTGATGTTGTATATTTCACTAATAAATCTGAAGTTAAACCATCAAGATTTTGATCAATTAGATTAAAAATTCCACATTTAGCAAATTATGTTTTAAAGGATGTTTTTTATATACTACAATTTTAGATGAACTTAATGCCCCTCATTCATATCAGACAACAGGGACATTCCATCCATTTTTTTTATGGCATTATTGAAATCCATAGAGCAAGGGATAATTCAATAATTATGGCTGGTACCGAAGAATGTACATTGTTGAAATTAAATAGTACACCATATACTACACAATCTGCTACAAATTCAGTTGTATTAGTGCAACAAAATAATATTTTTAGTTCTAGTTTATTATGGCATGCACAATTTGGTCACATCAACTATAGCAACATTAGAATTATGAAAAAGCAAAACATTAAAGGTCTCCCCACTATTCCAAGAAAGCTAACACCATGTGATGCTTGCATTTTGGGAAAACATTGTAAACAACCATTTCATAATTATGTTTCTAGATCTTCAAGAAAATCAAGTCTCATACATTCATATTTATGTGGACATATGCATGTACCAACTTCCAATGGAAATAAATTTATACTCATCTTTATTGATGACTATTCAAGGATGTATTAGGTTTATCTTTTGAAAGAAAAATCACAAGTTTTTGATATGTTAAAACTTTTCATGCTATGGTTAATGAAATCCAACAAAATATTGGTACATTACGAACAAATAATGGAGGTAAACATACTTGTAAATCTTTTGAACAATATTTAAGAGATAATGGCGTCAAACACAAAACTACTATTCCATATAATCCACAACAAAAAGGTGTCGCAAAAAAGATGGGTAGGACTTTGCTTAACATGGTTAGATCAATGATGTTTTTCAAAAATCTCAAGTTAATGTTTTGAGAAGAAGCATTACCCTATGCAGCATACATTAAAAATAGTTTTCCTTCTATCATCAATAACAAATCACCATATGAACTTTGGTCCAATAAGTTACTAGTAGTTCAGTGTTCTAAATTTTTGGATCTACTTGTTATGCACTTATTCCCAAGCATTTTTGTTGTCAAATGCAAAGAAAATAAGGTATGCAAATTGGTAAAGACATCTCATGCTTGGTATGAAAAATTAATTGAACACCTCCTTAAATTGAATTACAAAATTTTGACCTAGAAGATTCAACTTAATTTGTCAAGAAGATTGGAAAATCTGTTGTATATTTAATTGTCTATGTTGATGATTTTCTAATTACAAGAAACAATGATAATTGTATAGTGTTTGTTAAAAGGGAGCTACAGAAAAGTTTTGACATAACAAATTTGGGTTTGTTACATTATTATTTAAGAATTGTAGTTGATGAGCAACTCAAGCATATTTTTATTTCTCAAGAGAAGTATGTTGGACAGCTATTAAATAGATTTGGAATGTAAGATTGTAAACATGTTTCTACTCGTACGGAGCAAAATTTGAAACTTACTTCCACTAAAGAAAATGCATTTGATGATCTAACAAAGTACAAGCAACTTGTTGGAAGTAAGTTTAGAACCTTGTTATACCAATGCATATACCAATTTTGTTGTTCCTGCTCCACATTGGGCAGGGACTTCCAAACAGAGCAATGTTTCCTCATTTTTAGGGGAACATATATGAGTAATTTTTATATTTTCGTAATGTCAAAGAAAAATTTCTCCAATTTCTATATGATATTCTAATATTCTTTTGGGTATTTAAATTTATTAACAAAAGAATATTAGAATATCATATAGAAATCGGAGAAATTTTTCTGAAAGATTACGAAAATAAAAAAATTACTCATTTATGTTCCCCTAAAAATGAGGAAACATTGGTGCTCTGTTTGGAAGTCCCTGCCCAATGTGCAGCGGGAACAACAAAATTGACATATGCATTGGTATAAAAAGGTCACATAAGCCTACAGAAGACTTGGCTTCTCAGGAAATGTGCAACCAGATCGTTGTATGATAACATTTGCCGCATAATTTCCACCTTTGACACATTCCTCAATAGATTTACCTAGCACCAATTGAGCTAAAAAGCCTCCTACAAATGCATCTCCTGCCAAAACAACAAAGAAAGGGAAGAGAATTCAGTATGTTCTTGTCTACACCTATGTTTTGTAGACATTTAAGCATTAGAAAAAAGAAAATATCCAAACATGCTCCATTTGTATCAACAATATTTTCCTTCGGAATCAAAATCACTGGAAACAACGTAACCTGAAATTATAACAAATATGACGATCTCAGCATTAAAAAAAAAAAAAGAGGACACTCAGATAAACGATAATGAGAACCATTTGTTTCTTGGAAGAAGAGAAAAGCACTTGATGCAAAATTTGTCTACTCGATTATTCTCATTAAAAGTGCCATGAAACTAAACATTAACAAATTAACAGCTAATACGCTCATGACAGAGCAGCAGAGATATGTGACAATTTAATTTTTAAAGACGAGAAAGTCCCTTGGCAAATTACATGTGCATAGCTTCCTCCCTACCCCGACTTGTTCCTCTCCTAATAAAAATAAATTATAACAAAATATGATACAAGAAGCGAAACAAGAGATTGGTATAAATTATGGTAAGAAATAAATTCCTTACAATGATAAGAAAGAGTAGTGAGATATAAGATATACATGAAGCCAAATAGTAAGATATAAATTCCTTACAATGATAATAAAAAAAAAAGGTGCACATCATTGGCACAATGGAACAACAGAGAGAAGAAAGAGCAGAAGACAGTTCTATGATTTACCAATGGGCAATGACAATTTTTATCACTCCTAATAAAAAACAATAAACTCAAAAAAAATAGATGAAACAAAACAGAAGCTACTGGTACACAAGAATAATAGAGTACAATTTTAATCTTGGTAAGATATAACTTACTTCCAATTATAAGAAAGAGTACAATCTTGGATATGATAGAACAGCAAAGAAAAAACAGACGAAGAATGGTACATTGGTAGCAAGACAAAAATCCCTCACAAGGAGAAGAAAAACTACATTATGTAATGTGCATAACTTCCTCTGTACTTGTATCTCTCCTAATGAAAAAAATACAACCAAAATTACATGCATGAAACAAAACAAAAGGGACTGGTAATATGAGTAAGATACAAATTCCTTCCAAGGAGAAGACAGAATACATTCTTGCCATGATAGAACACAGCAGACAAAAGAAACAGAAGAAGATTGGTTAAAGAGAAGTACTTACAAGGAGAAGAAAGAGTGAATAACCAATATGATTCCAAAATGATTACACGCACTCATTTCTGCTGTAGAGCACATTTTCTTTTTTATTATTTGAATAGATATACAGGGAAAATATGAAAAACCAGAGCTCAATAAATATATAAATAATCTGACTAATAACAGATCGTATGGTGAAACGTTTGCAGAGGCATCTCAAAATCAGCATTCAAGTGCAAATTTATTTTCAGCTTTAAACTAATACAATTTGAGTATACTAACAAACTTGGGTTAACCGTTCTACTCAATTCTCCGTTACCAACAAACCCAAAATTCTCACAATACGGTTCTAAGGTCATTTGCTAAGGGTTCCTTTAAGGTTGGAGATTTATAGTGGAGTCCAACAAAATCCTGGCAGGCATCTATCACCTTCCGTCATGAATCGAGATGATGTTTCTGAGCTCTCCTATAATCCAGAATCAGAATGTAAAGATAAAGGTGATGGCCATGCCATGTCACAGACCATAATCTACATAGAGTTTGTCACAAATGTTGACTCCCATGGGGTTGCACAATTTTTACCAAGTAAGAACTCCAGACATCAACAACCTGCTCAGATACTTCAACTCACGACAGATCACATGATGAAATATTTGCAGAGGCACCTCAGAGTCAACACTGCTCAAAATCAGTGTTCTAGTGCAAATTTATTTTCAGCTTTAAAGTAGTACAATTTGGGTATGCTCACAAACTAGGGTTAACCTTTCTACTCAATTCTCCATTACCAACAACCCCAAAATTCTCACAATACGGTTCAAATAAGGTCATCATCTGCTAAGGGTTCCTTTAATAATAGAGATTTATAGTAGACTCTAGAGTCCAACAAAGTCCTGGCAGACTATCTATCACCTTCTGTCATGAATCGAGATGATGTTTCTGAGCTCTCTTATCATCTAGAACCAGTTTGTAAAGATAATGGTGATGGCCATGCCATGTCACAGACCATAATCTACATATTGTTCATCACCAATGTTAACTCTCATGGAGATGCACAATTTTTACAAAGTAAGAACTCCAGAGTCCAGACATCAACAATCTCCTAGGAACTAGATTGAACTCATATTATCCTTAATCATAAGGGAAGGAAATCTAGAACCATAGACCAGAATGTATTTGGTTGAATATAGAAGGAATGTTGCAAGAACCAACACTTCTCAAGCAGCAACACTTCATTATCAACACCACTGAAACTTTTAGCCTCTTCCAGTACAATATTCAAGAAAAGTCTTCTCTTAATCTCAATGTCAGCTATAAACAAAAGACAAAATATCAAAAATAATTACCTTTCCATCTTCTGCAACGACTACTGGATCTGCACCTTGTGTAATAACAACTATCCTCTTGTGAGTTCCGGTTGCCTTTGGCAGTGCTGACATCTTTAAGGCTATTTCTTCAACATTGTCAGTCTAGAAAATGCAAAAGATTTAGTAAACATCTACTCCATTCAAGTTTAGAAGTATATTGGTCAGAAATTAAGATCACATAATTTACCTCCCACCCTTGTGCCTTTGCAAAAGTCCTTGCTTCAGTCTCATTTCCAAAAACATAATCCATATACCTGAGGTAAAATTGACAGATATCATGAAACATTTCAAACAGTATAATAAATATAAGTTATAACAGAAGGAATTCGGATATCATAGAAGAAAGAAGCCAAATCAGACAAAAACAATGGAAGGATGTAAGTCTTACGGAAAAACTTTCATCAATGCCTCAGTAGAAATTTCACAGATAAAAGGAGCTGCAAGATTCATCATAAATATCTGCACGACATGAGACACAAGACCATTTGGCATGGACATTGTTAGTTTGCCAAATAACCAATAACAAAATAACCCCTCTGCTTCAAGATACCAAAGTGATTACAACACACTTTACCTTCCCTTTCTGAGCTGCATGTTCAGCCACAAGTTGAATCGACTCAGGCGAGACTATAAGGAAAAAGCCAGCAATATAAAAGAACTTGGCCTTCTCAACTGTACAACAAACAATAATTTCATTTTAAACTTTGAGCTAAGTAAAGCCTAAGCATTGAGAAAATAACTTAAAAGAGAGCAAAAACTTCAGTACATTACCTAAAGCCCAGTTTTCCGGTGATTTCAAGTGTTCTGATTTGTAGCAATTTGCTGTTGACAAATTTGCAACCAGTGACCTGAACATTACAAGGTTAATATTTAAACGAAGAACAGCTGCCAATGAAGCGAATATTATGTGCATAGGTCAAGCAACTCAGGTATCTGGGGTGTCAGTGAAAAAGAACTAGTACACTGTACAATACAATAACACACATTTTCAGTGCTCACCTTTCACCCCCAACGACAAGAACACATTTTCAGTGCCACCTTCATAAATATCTGCACGACATGAGACACAAGACCATTTGGCATGGACATTGTTAGTTTCCCAAATAACCAATAACAAAATAACCCCTCTGCTTCAAGATACCAAAGTGATTACAATACACTTTACCTTCCCTTTCTGAGCTGCATGTTCAGCCACAAGTTGAATCGACTCAGGCGAGACTGTAAGGAAAAAGCCAGCAATATAAAAGAACTTGGCCTTCTCAACTGTACAACAAACAATAATTTCCTTTTAAACTTAGAGCTAAGTAAAGCCTAAGCATTGAGAAAATAACTTAAAAGAGAGCAAAAACTCCAGTACATTACCTAAAGCCCAGTTTTCCGGTGATTTCAAGTGTTCTGATTTGTAGCAATTTGCTGCTGACAAATTTGCAACCAGTGACCTGAACATTACAAGGTTAATATTTAGTCAAGAGAGAAAAACCTGATGAGAACAGCTGCCAATGAAGCGAATATTATGTGCATAGGTCAAGCAACTCAGGTATCTAGGGTGTCAGTGACAAAAGAACTAGTACACTGTACAATACAATAACACACATTTTCAGTGCTCACCTTTCACCCCCAACGACAAGAACACCTTTCATATATTAGAATTTGCATTTTAAATGGTTTTATATTGCTCATTGAATAATTTAAATAAACATTAAAAAGGAAAGAAAAGTTTTCCATGAATGCAATCAAACCAAACTTTTTGTCATTATCAAGTGTTGTTCTTAAAGAAAAGTTGTTAGTAGATCAACAAGCATTTTTGCATATCATTGTCTCCATATGAAAATCCAGGTTCAATAGGCCATGGATCAAATTCAGCTTACTATTTCAGATGTTTCCTGGAAGGACAAATTTATGTAATATAAATTCATTAGGTATTGCACTTATGGCATTTGCAAATATGTGGGTTGGATTTCATCAATGAAGTTGATATGAAAAGGTCTTGTAATGTTGGTTAAATGGAGATCATCTAACAATTATATCCATAAAATTTGATGCTTTGGTGTAGAAAGATGATCCAAAGACTTTAGAGTTGCTTCCAAGATCAGTAAATATAGTGGTTGGTGATGTAGGTGAGCCTTCAACAATAAAATTTGCTGTGGAAGGGTACAATAAAGTAATTTATTGTGCTACTATACACTCCACCTTTATTGGACACTTTAATAGAGTGGATCATTTGGTGTTTAGAACTTATCAGAATATTTTCAATACTATAATCATAAATTAGCCCAAATGTGAGTTGGGCAAAGTAGTAAAACCAAACTCTCTATTACGAAATTTAACCACCCTAAAGCATCGAAGGGTTGGGAAAAGCAACTAGGAACATACTTCACTTATCTTGTCTCTTCCAAATATGATGGAGGAATGGATGTGAAGTTTGGGTTTACAAAGACTAGAATATTTTATTCTCGGGATATGTGTTTATCATTTATACTCTATTGGGGGAGAGGGAAAGGGATTTGTAGTAATTTTGTAAGCTGGACCATCTAGAGACACGTATCAAAGCAAATTTTATTTCTCACAATTTACCATGCATGTGGTTTTTGGTAGGTTTACGATACCTTTCCTCAATTTTTTGTCTTGTGAAGCCAAACGATCTTCCACTAGATCCATTTATGGTGCATAACTTAAGAATCTGATTTGCATCAAGAAAAAAAAAATCAATTGTTAGTGTAAAACAAGTAGTGTGGGTCATTAATAGCTTCAAGATTATTTTGGAATGCATAAAGGCTCTACCAGTAAAATGTATCACTAATCTGGTTTGGTATTATTCGGGGCTTATTGATAAGCTATAGGGAAATACTACCTAAAAAATAATTTTAATTGTTAAATCTTAGATCTAGTAATGAACCTAGCAAAGGGGAGAAAGTTATTAAAACTAAGTTGGGGAGAAAACAATAAGAATATTTGGCCTCAGCACTTGTCTTTGATCAAGGAAATAGGATTACATAGGGAATAAGTTGTTTGTGATCATGATCCAAAGACAAGTAACAGTAGCTTTGACATATGCTATGAGTATGTTGCATAGCAGGGGCAAGGACTTTATGAGTTGGTTTCCCATCTACTAGACAAATCCAATAATTATTTGACTCCAGCTCTTTTGTTTTGAAGAAGAACAACATTAGCAAGGTGGTCAAAATATCATTTGAAAATGGGAGGAAAAGCCACTATAGGGATAGCCCATATATCCTCTCTTGTAGACTACAACTTCCAGATTTGAAATTTGTCCAAAATTTGTAGGTGACAATAGCCCATAGTCTTTTTTAAGAGTTGAATATTCATATAACTTATTTTTCTTTACATTTGAACAAGCATTGTCAATTATGTCTGAGAACACTTGGGAGATCTAGAAACATGGAAAAGAAAACATTTGAAGCCTTGAATGCATTTGGAAAGCCATGGTGGAGTAGGTTTGTGATGAGCATTGCATCTATCTTGCATAATTGTTGCCTAGCCTTACGTAATAGTGCATGCTAATTGAGATGCTAGTTATGAGAAATGTGATGCAATGCATTGTAACCCCTCCCTTAGCACATCACAAATCAATTTCATTGACTACTCAACTTCTTTGTATTGAATCCATTGCACTGTGCTACTCACCATGAATTTGTTATGCTCCACTGCACTGTGCTACTCACCATGAATTTGTTATGCTCCATCAAGCTTCAATCCTTAGGTTTGTTAGTGAAAAGGAAAGTAGTGATAGAGCATTAATCGAGGGGAAATTATTGGAAAGATAAGAAATGGCCCAAGGTAAATACCAAGTTGAAGGAAGGGGAAACCAATGGTTCGATCTAATAAAGAAACATAAGAAGATAACTAAAGTTCACAAGCAATTATTAAGGATAAAGAGAATTGGTTTAAATAACTACCCTCCTAGATTCTCCAACAAGCCTCGCCATGAAAAGGTGCCCCCCTTAAGGTAAATTCACCCATTCAAGCTCTATATATACACATGATGTGATAGTTCATTTGTCTCACCCACTCGTTGTCTCCCTTATATAGAAAATGCTCGTGACAACAACTAAAAAAGGACCAAACTTTGGGCTTAGTTTTTGGCACAAATTTCTAGACATTTTTCTCCCAAGTCTGGGTTTCAAAAGGAAAATTTGTTGTCTGTATTATGCAAGTTTATCTCTTTATGATATTATTTGTTTCTACTATTTTCGCCCCATTACAATGGATATTTTCTGTGTATAAGAAGAGAAGAGATGTTTTCTAAGTTTTCCCGTTAGAGGGGTTTTGCCCTGACTTGGAGTCTACTTCTTGTGTCTATTGTCTTTATTGTTTCTTCTCTTGATAATTATTTGATGAAAAAATCTAATAAAGAAACATAAGAAGATAACTAAAGTTCACAAGCAATTATTAAAGATAAGGAGAATTGGTTTAAATAACTACCCTACTAGATTTTCCAACAAGCCCCACCATGAAAAGGTGTGTCCCTTGGGGTAAATGCACCCATTCCTATATATACACATGATGTGACACTTCATTTGTCTCACTCACTCATCGTCTCTCTTATATAGAAAACACTCATGAGAGCAATTAAAAAAAATGACCAAAATTTGGGCTTAGTTTGTGGCACAAATTTCTAGACATTTTATTGTAAACCTTGCTAAATAATAATTTCTCCTAAAAGAAGAGTTGTTTTGTTTTCTCCCAAGTTTGGGTTTCCAAAGGAGAATTTGTTCTCTCTATTATGCAAGACTATCTCTTTATGACCGTATTTGTTTCTATTGTTTTTGCTACATTACTGTTGATATTTTCTGTGTATAATTGCTTCATGATATCAATGGCATTAGAAGAATTAATTAAAAATCATTAGAAGTAATTATCAAATCAAAAAAATTGTTTCTATTACGTTTATTGTAGAAAAATTAACACTTCCCTCCATTGCACTCACTCTAGTAATTAATGATAATATTAAATTATTAAAGGGGAGTGATCCTTTTACTTAAATTTCTAACATTACCATTAATTGTTTCAAGATGTATGAGCAGTTCCAACCTCATTGGATTTCATATGGAGAATTTTTTATCCCTTTGAAAATTATACAAACTTGGTAATTTTTCAAGATTTTGACACTGGCAAGATTAAAATATACCATTAGATTTTATCATGTTGAGGGCATGGAACTGAAATTTTATCAATAGCGCAAAACCTTCTATGTACCTCATTGTTGGTGGCATTGATTATTAAAGTCCTTTGTTATGACCCTAATAAAAATGTACTCTTCACTAAAGCAAAATAATTGATCTTAT
>APFE030525274.1:0-26740 GCA_000404065.3 Pinus taeda
TAGCTAGATAAAGAAGCATGGAAGCCAAGAAATGGGTCAAAAGGTCTTCAATTTCTTAGCATCTATAACAAAGTGTTGGAGGAAGCATTTAATAGAGAGGAATGGTATAGGAGAAGAGACTTCTGCAAAATGGGATCCAAATGAGTGAGCAATAAGGTCCTCATCTTCAACATATAATTGTCCAGTCAATATATGAGGAGAATTTGATAAAACACTTTTATACTTAAAAGGAGGATCAACATCATAATGTGAAGGAGAAAGATAAATTGAAACATGTTGAGAATCATCTATAAGATGTAATGCAAAAGCTCTTAGTGGGCCCTAAGTAGGAAATTTATCAAAGCTAACATCTCTATATTTAGTCACCTTGTGAATTGAAGGATCATATGGACAATATCCTTTGGAAACTTACTTATAACCCACCAAAATGAAATAGTGACTTTTAGGTTCCAATTTTTCATTATATTGTTTATTACCTACAAGAAAGAGTGGAGAGAGATGATTAAAAAATGTATTTTTGGAAATACATTCAAGTCATTTAAGTAGAACTACCCTATAATCTCAAAATCAAGATGGTATTCTATGCAAATCATTTATGGCTATGAGGGATGAACTCATTACCAAACTAGTGAACATGCGCTTCCATTAGATGCACATATTCAAGATCACTCTTAGGAAAATAAAGATCAGTTCATACTAGATTCAAGTGGAAGGAAATCACCATATCTGACGAACAAATAAGGGTTTTGTAACATCCCCCAAGCACCCAATTGGGGTGATGCCTAATGTTCCTAAGAGTTGCATTCCCACTCCCACTATGTATTGATGCTAATGTGCCTATCAATCCCCTTGACATAATTATGATCTCATTAAACGTTAATAAACTTATTTGATGGAGGGATATGATCCCATGCACTTGATCCAAAAATTCTAAAATGTGAGATTGATTGTTTATTTCCATGCCATTTCTCATTAAGGATAAAACCTTGAACAACACAAGCATACATTGAACCATCTCCATAATATTCCAGCCCTTTTATTAAACTACTGCATTTTGGATGTGGATTGCACAAAACAATTATATGCCAATAGATGACATAAACAACATCGGGTGACATACACATTAAGGGAATAGATGACAGAGAGAAGATGATCTAAATCTATGGACACAAACTACAATAACTAAGCAACCTCTCAAACTAACATCAAGCATACCCTAGGGTGTTAATCGAGTTAGTGGACTTTAAAGAACAAAGTGCTATATAGGGATATGAATCCTTCTCATGGCAAAGTTCCCAAATATCTGAACTTTATAAAGGAACAAGATCAATGGGAAGATGCCTTCAAGGAAAAGAAACAAACCCCCAAACTTTGGTTGATGTTGGCTTGTATGGGCCTGACCCAAGTTCAGAGGTGATTTAGCCAAGCAAATCTTGGTACTACTAGCTCTTTTGGCAACATTCCATGGAGCATGGACTGAGGTCTCATCCGAAGTAGTATTGGAGGGTGCTAGTAGTATTGGAGGGTGCTAGAACCAGGTTTCCACACCCTGGGGATGTCTAATGAGCTTCTGGTGGTCCGCAGTTTGACCCTACATGCACATCACTACGTACGCCTATTAGTCCCTCGCAACCTGTTGGGTAGTGGATCCCCCCACAATAAGGATTTTGGGGCTTAAAGCTCGAGTGTTGGTCAATATAATGTAAAGACTCCACGAAATGCAGACGTGGAGCGTGAGAGTATAAGATGAGTAATGTAATTTAATTTAAAGTTGTGTTGGCCTACCCATGGTCTGTGGACCATGGGATTGTATAAATAGAGTGAGGCTCTAAGTGTAAATATAGATTTTTGGCAAGGAAGTACTAGATAGATGCAAAGGCATGGTTAGAAGATAGAAGTGGATCAGAAGTGTATTGGGTCTAGTAGTAGGTAGAGGCTCTGCAACTGAGTTCACAGAGCCTAGTAGAGTCTGCACCCAAGTGCGCAGACCCCTGCAATTGAGTGCACAGGCCAGAGTTGGGTCTATATTGAACTGAACTTGGAAAGAATTATTAATGAAGATAATTTTGCTTTGACATATTGTGCATCTATATCATGGATCTGTAATTTTATGTTATGTGTTAAGTGTATCTAGTTATTTATATGCTTGCACTTGGTAACCATTGATATGAATACTTATGTATGAAAATCCTCTAAGTAATTTGTGAATGGAACCTAAGTAAGGAACATTTCGGTAATTAACATTGATCGTGCTACAGCTAGAGCTGTGCAAAGGACACAAAGGGCTTGCTGGTGTGCGTAGCCCAATAAGCGCGAAGGTTGAATCGCGTACCTATTGCCCCAAATCAAACATCCCCGTGGTGCGGAAACCTAGTTCCAGAACCCTCCCATACTACTTCGAGTGAGGCCTCAATCTGCGCTCCATGAACTATTGCCAAAAGGGCCAGTAGTACCAAGATTTTCTTGGCTAAATCACTTTTGAACCTAGATTAGGGCCCACTAAGCGAATAAATGGTTCCGTTGCCATGCCTAAGGGATGTTTGATGTTGTGCCACTGGAACCCAACAAAGAAGGAAATTGAAGAGTGGTTGGACAAGAATATTCACGAATTCACGACACAGGAAAATAGAACTTTGCAAGTGTTAGAGAAAAGGTGACTGGATCGCTATGTGTATATGGAAATCCATGAGATTTTCTTCAAATCCTTCCTTTTGAACTATATGAGTGGATCCTGACGTTAGCTGACAGCTAGGGAAGGAGTAGGCTTGACCAACCAATAGTGTGGACTTTGGAATTAGTGTGCAGACTAGAGGCATTGAAGATAAGATCACACGAGCTGTGGACATTGGCTCGAATGGATAATAGGGGGATTCATCACTGAGTTTGCGTTAAACACAACTATAAGCTATAGCAAAGCAGAATGACATTTTCTCAAGGGACCATGAGGTAAGTATATTAAATCATTGAATACCTGGATTAAGATATTGATATGTGAAAAGTGGATTATGCGAATACATTATGTTTGGGATGACATAGAGTGGAAAGATCTACAAAGGTAGTAGGGAATTAAGAAATAGTCCCTTAATTTCACCTTTGCGAGAGAGCAAGGAAGAGCTCGCTCAGGTCTCTTCTAGGAGTGCGGTAAATTTGATAAGGTAGTGCATTCTGCAGTTACCACCTCCATGCATGCCACCACCCACTTCACCTCCCTCGCCTCCATCTCCACCCACTCCACCTACACCACCCCCACAATTCAGCATGGCAAGCGCAATCAAGCTACTCGTATTCAAAGGAGTAGGGAATGAGGATTTGGACCAATTCTAGTTTGTGGTAAGAGCAGTGTGGGAAGTGCAAGGGGTCACGAACGAAAACATTAAGAAGGCTACATTGGTGACCGCACTATAGGATCGCGCATTGACATGGTATATCAAGCACTCTAATGACCACCCAAATGCAGGGATAGAAGAGATCTAGAATGCGTTGAACAAAAAATTTAGCCGGCCAAAATCAAGGACATAGTCAATCATCGGGTTTAAAGAGACTGCAATGCTTCCAGGCGAGACTCCTTGGGATCTAGATCAGTGGCTGAATAGTACAATCTGTGAGGCTAATATGATGCTCACAGATGCACAACATCATGCATGGTTTGTGGCATCCCTGACACCACACTTGAGGACGGCACTGTCACAATAGAAACTTTCTGCTTAGGTCGAAGCATTGGAAATGGCGATGAGGTTGTATGAGACCCCGATACAAGATCTTGGGTTGGGAATTCAACAAATCCATGCACAACTACAAAATCTTTGCCTAGAAATGCAGAGCTTAAAGCAGGATAGGGCACCATGGCTAGAGGAGCACAAGGAAGTATGGTGCATAAAATGCAAAGCCCAGAACCATGACAAGGACCACTGTCCATTATTCATGAACTACATGGTAGGAAGGGGCCAATGCCATTGAGACTGGAGGAACATGCAGGGCCAAGTTCGACACCCATGTTATGGTGCATGACCTATTAGATAGGAGGAAAACACACAATGGATAATTTTCATTTGTTGCAGAAGTATACACAGACTCCCCAGTAGTTGTTTTGTAATTTCTATAGGTTAGTAGGCCACGACGAGCGCACTTGTCACAGTTACGAGTTAATGATGGATCGGACCCCAGCTTATAGGATGTAGAAAAAAATGCAAGCCCTTGGCCCAACTGCGAGGATGACGCGTGCTGGATTTCAGGGGTGAGGTCGAGGATGACGAGGAATGGGACCAGGGAGGGGCCGCAGATAGCTGATTTGCTACAATTGCAAAGGACCAGGGCAATATGCCCGTGATTGCACTAACCCGACAAGGATATCCTACTCGTACTGTGCTTAGTTTGATCATCAAATAGTAGATTTTCCTACGTTGATCACATAAATGCACAAAAAATAGGTATTCTAGCCTCCCCCGACTCAGAATATCCAAATGATGAGGTCTGAACTGCACGAAAAAGACCCAAGTGTGAACATGATGTTCAGAAGCAATGCAACCATGGGGGAAGATAAGGGGAAGTAGCCCAAGGAAGATACATGGGTTCGTAAGGCTCCTATAAAGGAACCTGAGTTTGAATTAGAATGCACAAAGGAGACGTTCATGGAAGCTAAGAAGAGCTTTGTGGAGGCCTCCACTTTAGGGAGTAAGGATCAACCAGAGCCAGGAATGGATCCATTTATGCTTACTACCTCTCTGGAGACATGCATGAAACTACTACATGACGACAAGGCAGTTAAGGGACTATAGGAGCTAATCACTAGGTACAAGGGATCAGGAGAACCGCGCGTAGTTTGGAAATTGGGAAAGCATGCCTTGCATACTAGAAGGGAGATGAGATTAACTGTGCAGATTGGTGAGTATGAAAAGGATCAGGTAATTCTAGATCTTGGTACGAATGAAAATGTCTTACCAAAGCAAACATGGGAACGCATGGGTAGGCCCACGTTGTAGTGGTCCCCTATTCAATTACGAATGGTGAATCAACAGAAGATTTTTCCCATGGGGAGGTTGTAAGGGGTAATAGTTGATATTAAAGGCATGAGCACATAGACAGACTTTGAAGTGATAGAGATTGTCGATGACAATATCCCTATCCTACAATTTTAGTAAATGACTGGGCCACTGATATGAATGGAGTCATCAAACTGAAGAAGCAGAAGATGATATTTGAGAAAAAGTCACTAGGCGTAGTAGTCCTGCTAGACTCGACCGAAGGAGCGCGCTACACTGAACTAGTGCGCGATGATGAAAGCGACGATGAGTTGAATTGTATTTACCACATAACGGGGTGAGATTAGGATTAGGTGAATCTGGCTGCAAATGGGAGAATCTCATGGGAGTGCAACAACTCCTGTACTTTGGATTCAAATGAAGAAGTAGAATGTTGGCAGAACCGGTTGCATGAAGTGACAACGCTAAATTGCAACATGATGATTAGATCACTGTGTTTCATAACGACAGAGGCAAGGGAATTGCCAACATAAGGTGGATGAATTCTTGGACAAATTTGAAAGTGCAGTACCGAAACAACAACGATACAATGTGTTGTAATGGGCATTGCTTGCAACACTCACACGATGGTGGAGTACACATCAGGACACTATTGTAATCTAGCGCGAATGTTGAAGGCAGATGCACCTATGGTTTGGAAGCCCCCAGCGTCAAACGAAAGTCAGGAAGCCAGATGAAGTAGCTTGCACGTCCACCTGTGTCCCTGGGTACAAACATACGTTGTGCAGTCCACACAAGCACACACCAAACTAAGGATAAAAAATTTCAACCAAAGGAATCAGCAAGAAAAGTGACGCGCACCACAAATGTTCCATGTAGAAGCAATCAGGAAGGTATGCAAGATCCTGAACAAGGTCCACCAAGCCAAACGAACTGATTGGGACCTATATGTACCAACGGTCCGATGGGCCCCTAGGGCCATTTACAAGAATCTGAGCATAGAGACAATCCCAAAGATGATGGGCAAAGTTGAGGCCATAGTTTTGGGCAGAAGGAATCCTCACATTATCGAAACCATATATGGGGACCAGGACAAAGGAATTATGTAGCTGCATGAGGTCAAACATATGTAGATTCAGGAAGCCATTCGATAGGGGAACCTTAAGTTTCGTGAACTTAAATATTGGGTACGACTAAGGAAGAAAAGTAGGTTAATGAATGAAGAAATAAACAAACTGGAAACCGAAATCATGCAAGATAAGCTAAGAATGATAGGGCAAGATATGAGCAGTGATACTACTGCATTATAAGATGTCCATCAAGAATTTTTGGCTCTACTACCATGGCTACAACCACACCTTACCAAACAAAGTAACTGGGGGAGCGTACTACATAAGAAAGAATGCGCGGAACTGACTCTTGCGAGGGAAATGGGGGAGTACCCATGTACTAGGCTAGAAATTGAATTGAAGCCTCGCACAGGTGGTGTGACCACTTGACTATCCATAGGGAGCACAGTCTCAGTGCTCCAAGCAGTTTAATGAGAGCGCAGGACTATAAAAGAGTCTGTAGGGGAGCTGCGTGATAAGGCGGTTGTGCACAAGTTCAATGTGTCACAGGGGTTGCGCTCATGCATAGGGGGTTGCACTGCTGCACGGGTAGGCTGGGAGGTAACCGTTGGTGTCACTGTTCATGACAAGATGTCCAATTTAAGACAAAAAGGAGCAGGTGGTGGGCAATTAAGATATGCAGTCAGAACTAGATTTCAGACGATCTACCACCAATAATGCATTAATGACTTAAAAAGGGGGGCAATGGTCAAATTCAAATTTGAAAGACACTATAAAGCTATGAAGGCTAGCCGCGAGACAACACTTGTTTGTTGAAAATTTGAGTTGTTATAGAGAACACACAATGTTAAGCACGAAGCGGTGTTTAAGCCTCCAAAGTCGCGAACAACTATAGAAGGCTTGAACAGGATGACAACTACTAGGAGAGGTGTGGGTTTTGTCGAAAATACTGCCAAGGAAGCCACGTAGGGCCCTACAGTGCAGGTGGGGGATGCACCAAAAATTCAGAGATCACTCCAGATGCCGAGGCCTAAGATGGATACACAAGAAGTGGGACCAGTTCGCATGTCTCCGCGAAATCCATAATTTGGTAAACTATCTATGGAAGACAAAGGCAAGATAGTTAATCTTGAGACAGATGATGAGGAGGAGGATCTCTAAGCCTTCGTAGAAGAGATTGAACCATATGAAGAAATGGAGGAAGACATTCAGCCAATGCACACTACAGCGAAATTGCCCAAATATGTCCCCCCACGAAGAGGGAAAGAAAAGGTACCCAAGGATTTGGACATCGTTAAGAACGCACTCGAAACCCCACTCCTCCCAAATGGAATTTTGTTTGAGGGATCACTCCTAGGCCGTGTGCTGATGATGAAATTTGAAGATTGGGACCTCGCGGACAACCAAAAGTTCCCACATTTGGAGACTAGCCAACTCATGAAACAAAGCAAGGATGGGTCAGTTACAATGCTACAACCACATAAATGCTTGCACGAGATGGAGGGGGTTGGGCTACTCCATTTACTATGGATTCCACACTTTCACAGGGCACAAATCACAATATTTGTCATCAGGTAACTACTTTTCTTAGTGCACGATGGCTACTTGTAGTTGGAGGAGCCTATTCCCATCACTACAGAGCTTATTCATAGCATTTATCGACTTCCCTGTATGGGAAGGGACCCTGCGGAAATAGCTGGAAAATGTGGAGACTTGGTGCTCGCAGAGGCCATGAAGAAGATATACAAGTTGGAGAAAAAGCAGAGGGGCTACATCATTAATAGCATTCAATACAAAGGGGTGCACATAGCCACCAAGCTACTGGTAGGAAAAGTGATGAGAAAATGTCGCGGCAATAAGGTACTAGCAATGGTCATCATGCTAGCCGAACAATGCGCAGAGGGGGTACAGTTCAACTGGGCACAGTTCCTCTGCGAGGAATTTCTAATGAATTGCAAGGAGGCCCAGGAGTAGGTTAAGACCTTCCACTATGCTTGGTTGCTCTTATCCATCTTGTTGGTTTCAGGGGAATTGCCTGAGGGCAGTCAGTTTCCTCCTCTTGAACAGGAATTGCCAGAGGCAGCAAAGTACGTGTCACTTTGGGTAATAAAGGATGCCACGTGAATCCATGAGACCAAGATCTTCTGGATACTCGTGGAGGCAAGCATCTGGATGTGGATAAACAAAAGGCTACACCTATCCCCCATAGTGTACGATAGCCTACAAAGCTTTGCACACTTTAAGTCGGATATGCACAAGGTGTATATCAAGGCGCAAAAGGATCCAAAGCAACACTGGACCAAACTACCTTTCATCACAATTGATGACGATGTTTTCACAGTGCTCAACTCATGGCCACCCAAATGGCATGCTGCAGATCCGGCAGCGCACGATGAGATAGTGATACAAAGATAGAAAGAGGTCGCCAAGATGCTGCTGCAATAGAAGTGGAATGAACATGTCGTCGAGGAGTTAAAGGCTTCCCACGACATAGTGAAGGTTGCCACAAGGCAGACCAAGGCCACCAAAAAAGCAGCAGCAGCTAGTTCCACCACAAGAAAGGAGGAAAGAGGCCCAGACCTCACAACAGGACAGGGCACAAACAACATGGTGGAAGGCACAAACCCAAGCATGACATCTACACCATTGAAATGGCCACATGTTACAAAATGAATAAGGCCACGGAAGAAGACCAAAGCTTCCAAGCTAGATGGGGAACCTCTTACACTAACAGAGGGTGACCTATACGACATTGGCGACACAGTTTGCGAGGTCACTAGGGAAGCGCTTCAGGAAGTAATGACAAAGTATCAGAATGTGTTGGGGGCCCTCAAGGTACAACTGCAAGGACTCCAGGTGCAGCCCCCACACGAAGTAACGGTAGTCACCTAAGGTGTTGCAGGTACTTCGGTAATATAGCAGCTGTTGTAGGAAAAAATGGTTAACACCGTCATGCTACTAGAAGAAGCACTGATAGCAGACAGCACGGAGCACAGAGCCGCAGTGGGCTAGATCAAGGGACTTGGCCTAAACTTGGTCGCCCTTCCACGAGATATATTATACTAGCTACAGGACAAAGCGACAACTGAACTTCGTGCTAGGGAAGGATGCACAATTAAAATGCTCAATGAACAACAAATCAATATCAGGCAGCTTAGCCTACAATATGATGAAGCATTGGCATAGAATCAGTAGCTGGAGCATATCGTAGAGGAAGCTTGTCGCCGCACCCCCGAGCTAGAAATTGTGACTGACCTACCAATAGGAGTGTGGAACCACAAATTGGCTAGTGATTCTATGAGGCCAAGGAGGAAGCAACGAGGATCCAACTGGACCTCAACCTGCAGATTGTTGAACTACGATTAAAGGTGTAGTCAACCACGCCCCCAGAAGTTCGGGAATAGTGCGTTGATGCTATCCAAAACAAGTTGGAGGAAATAGGACAAGCAGTGCAGACTTATACAACTCTATTGGAAGAATCCTTCGAGGTCCTCACTGCCTTATAGGAGGACCCCACCATATAGCTCTTAGAAACAGAGGTGCGGGAATTTCAAATGAAATATGACAATGTGTGGGATGGCAAAGACAGTGATCCTGACTCAGTGGCTAGTGAAGCTACAACAGGAAAAGGCGTTGAAGGAACAAGTGGATGTTGCAGGACAAAAGGAAGAAGTACTTAAAGCATGCATCCAACCTTGGACTGATGAGGCCTTCACTATCACTACCGACATTGAAGGAAAGCTTGTGCAAATGAAGGTGATGTAAGCTTTACGACAAGGATTTGCCTCTGACGTGAGCATTCAATCGAGCGAGTAGAGCAGATCCAGCAGACGGTAGAGCAGTGCACTACAGGCCTTCGCACAACATAGACACAGTAGGAGGGGATTCGTGCAAATATCACCACACCCGCACTGTGACTCGGGATGAGTCATGATGATTATGTTGGGGGCCTGTTGGGCAGTGGATTCCCCCCATAGCAAGCATTTTGGGGCTTAAAGCCCGAGTGTTGGTCAATATAATGTTAAAACTTTGTGAAATGTGGGCGCGGAGCGTGAGAGTCTAGGATGAGTAATGTAATTTAATGTAAAGTTGTGTCGACCTACCCATGGTCCGCAGACCATGGGATTGTATAAATAGAGCAAGGCTCTAAGTGTAAAGATAGCTTTTTGGCAAGGAAGTACTAGATAGATGTGAAGGCATTCTTAGAAGACAGAAGTGGATCTAAAGTGTATTGGGTCATAGTAGTAGGTAGAGGCTCTGCAGCTGAGTGCGCAGAGGCCTAGTAGAGTCCACATCTGATTGCACGGACCCCTGCAGCTGAGTGTGCAAGGCAAAGTTGGGTCTATATTGAATTGAACTTGGAAAGGATTATTAATAAAGATAAGTTTTCTTTGACATATTGTGCATCTATATCATGGATTTGTAATTTGATGTTATGTGTTAAGTGTATCTAGTTCATTATATGCACGCACTTGGTAACCATTGATATGAATACTTATGTAAGATAATCCTCTAAGTAATTAGCGAATAGAACCTAAGTAAGGAAGATTTGGGTAATCAACATTGATTGCACTACAGCTAGAGTTGCGTGAAGGACGCAAAGGGCTTGTTGGTGCGCATAGCCCAGTAAGCATGAAGGTTGAATTGCATACCTATGGCCCCAAATCAGACATCCCTAGGGTGCAGAAACTTGGTTCCAGCACCCTCCCATACTACTTTGGGTGAGACCTCAGTCCGTGCTCCATGGACTATTGCTGAAAGGGCCAGTAGTACCAGGATTTGCTAAGCTAAATCACTTCTAAACCTGGTTCAAGCCCCACTAAGCCAACACAACCTCTGATGTTGCCTTCGCACAGGCCTACTTGGGGCATAATCCATATTATACCCAAGTTCCTTGCTATTTAACCTGTTATTACCCAATTACTTAATTTATTTGTGTAAGACTAGTAATAATTAACAGTATATCTAGCAATCATATAAGTGTGCATGATAAACAAAACAGTATAAATGTAAAGAAGGCAATACACAAGCAGATGCACAAAAATTGGAATTAACTTCTCTTTATTATTCTTCATTCAAGATTACATACTCGACACTGCCCTGCACACTTAGTGCAGGGGTCCACGCACTTAGCTACGGACTCTACTAGGCCTCTACACACTTAACTATAGAGCCTCTTCTTACTATTGTGACTCAATATACTTAGACTCTTTCTTTATGCTTGAACCATTCGTATTCATCTATCTCTCTAATTGGTTATCTTTACAACTTAGAGCCTTGCTCTATTTATACAATCCCATGGTCCGCGAACCATGGATAGGCTGATATGACATTACATTACATTACAATACTTAGGGCAGACAACCCTATGACTCAACCTATACTTCGCGCTCTGTGCCTGCAATTCGTGGAGTCTTACAATACATCTGACCAAATTGGGATTTGAACCCCAAAACATGTTGTGGTGGGATTCCATGCCCAACAGGCCCCCAACACAATCATTGTGACTTGTCCCCAAGTCACTCTGTTGGCGCAAAGACCCTCTAACTAGTCCCCTACTGCTTGGAGGTCTGCAACACACTATTCTACGGTTTACTGGACCTGCTGCATGCACTCTTTCAATGCTTCTTTGTGAGGATCTATCCTTGCCTTAGCATGTAGAGCCCTTGCATCTATGCAAGCTTTCCCTCGATATCTAACATAATGGTGAAGGCCTCATCAATCCATGGCTGGACACGCGCTTTGAGAAGTGACTCTTTCTATCTTGTATCATCCACCTTCTCTTTCAGTGCCCTTACTTGTTGCATCTTTGTGGGTCGTTGAGTGAGGACGACTGCCTGCATAGTTCCCCTTAAATTATTGTATTGCTCCTGAAGCTTGCTCGCCTCTATTTCTAGGCATTGTATGTTGGGGTCCTCCTACAAGGATGTGAGGACTCCAAAGGCTTGGTCCAACATACAAGTGCAGTCCTGCACTACCCATACAATTTCTTCCAACCCTATCTAGATAATGTTAATGCGCTGCTCTTTAACTTCTAGGGGAGTGGAAGGCTGTGCCTTCAACCACAGCTCAACAATCTAGAGATTAAACTCCAGCTGTACACACATTGTTTCCTCACACATGTTTCAGACTCCACTTCATAAATAGTGGATCTAAATTTCTGTTGGTAGGTCCGTGGCGATTAACAACTTTGGGACACAACGACATGCTTCATCCACTGTCTATACTAACTGCTACTTTTGTGACATTGGTTCGTCACACTACAGACTAAGATGTTTGATGTTGATATTTTTCTCACTCATCACCTGAATCATGTAGCCCTCCCTGGCATGGAGCTCTATTGTTATTCCATCCTGCAGTTGGTACAATGTGTCTTATGGAAGGGCAGCCAAATTAAGGCCAAGTCCCTTGATCCTGCCAACCGCAGCGCTGTCAGTCTCATTCTCTGCGGCCAGCACCCCTTCCGGTAGCACTATGGTATTGGTCATCATTGCACATAGCATCTGCTCTGTTGCAGATGTGCCTGTTGCGGCATAGGTGGCTATGGTTCCTTCCTATGGGGGCCACACCTGTAGTTCCTACAACTGCACCCTTAGGGCCCCCAACACAGTCTGCTACTTTGACATGGCTTCTTGGAGCACTTCCTTGATGATCTCGCAAACCGTGACACTGATGTCGTAGAGGTCACCTTCTGTTAATGTGATCAGGTCGATGCCCAATTTCGAGGCCTTGACCTTTTTTCGTGAACCCAACCTTTTTGTGATGTGTGGCCTTTTCAGTTAGGTGGAAGTTGTGCCTAGGTCCGCACCTTCTTTTGCAAGGTCTATGTCCTCTGCCTCCTATCTTGTAGATATTTCCTAGCCCTCCTCTTCTTGCGTTGTTGTGGCCCCTATTGTTTGCATTGCTGCTGCTACTTCGGCAGCCTTTGCCTGCTCCGTAGCTGCCTTTGCTGCCTTGTAGACTGCCCTTACCTCTTCTACTGCTTTTTCATTGCACCTCTTCTCGGCCAACTACATGGTGCACAACTTGGCCTCATCCTTTCTTTTCTATGTTGTTGTCCTATCTAGCTCTGCTAAGTCTAGGGCATGCCACTTGGGATGCCATGATTCTAACACTATAAAAATTGCAATATCTGTGGCAATGAAGGGGAGCTTGGTCCACTGTTGAGTCAGATCTTTTCACGCCTTGATGTAAATATTATGCATGTCCACCTTGAAGTCTACAAAGCTCCACAGACTGTTGTGCACTATGGGGGATAGGCATGGCCTTCTATTAATCCACATCTGAATGCTTGCCTCCATGAGCACCCAAAATATATTTGTATCATGAATCTGCTTTGCATCCTTGATAGCCCAAAGCGACACATACTTTGCAGCCTCTAGTAAGTTGAGTTCAATGCTCAGGAACTGATTGTCCTCTGGCAGTTCTCTCGCTACCAGCAAAATGGATAAGAGCAACCATGCATAGTGGAAGGTCTTACCTTGCTCTTGGGATTCCTTGTAGTTGGTCAAGAATTCCTCGCAGATGAATTTGGCCCAGTTGAATTAGACCCCCTCTTTTCATTGTTCGGCCAACGTAACTACCAGTGCTGGTACCTCATCACCGTGATATTTTCTACTATTACCTTACTGACCAGGAGTTGGGTGGCTACGCACACCCCTTTATCTTTGATGTTGATGATTGCCTAACCCCTCTTTTTCTTATCAAACTTAAAGTTTTTCTTCATGGCTTCCGTGAGAGCCAAATCTTCGCTTTTTCTTGTTATCACCATAGGTTCCTTTCCCTTGTAGGGAAGTCAAGAAATTCTATGGATGAGATCCATCGTGATGGGAATAGGCTCCTCTAGCCATAAGTACCCATCGTGCAATAGGAAAAGCAACTGCCTGATGACGAAAATAATGATGCGCACGTAGTGTAAGTGTGGAATCCATAGCAAATGAAGCAATCTGACCTTCTCCACACCACGCAACCATTTTCGTGGCTCTAACATTTTGACTGGCCCCTCCATGCTTTGCTTCATGAGGCTCTCCATCTCTAAGTGTGGGAACTTCTTGTTATCCGCGAGGTCCCAATCTTCAAACTTCATTGTGGGCATGCAGCCTAGGTGTGAGCCCTCAAACACAATTCCATCAGGGAGAAGCGGGGTCTGGAGTGGGCTCTTAGTGGCATCCAGATCCTTTGGTATCTTAGTTTCCCTTTTCATGGAGGGACATATTCAGACAATTTCACTGCAGAGTGCACTAGCTGGATATCCTCTTCCAGGTCCTCTACTTCCTCTAACTTAGCAATGAGAGTCTACAAGTCCTCCTCATCATCATTTGTCTCAATGGGGATGGCCTTAACTTTTTATTCCATTGAGAGCTTACCAAACCACAGATTCCTCAGTGACATGCGGACTAGTCCCACTGCCTACTTATATTTTTCTGGTCTCCGCGTCCGAGGTGATTTTGGAATTTCCGGCGCGACCCCAATATCTTCAGGAACATCATGTACTGTGGGGTTTTGTGCAACCTTGTCAGTGGTTCCTTCTGCAAATCCCAAACCTCTCCTAGTAGTCTCCATCTGGTTTGAACTATCTGTGGTCGTTCATAAACTTTAGGTCTCGTATATCGGTCGATGCTCAACACTCTGTGTTGTAATCAACTGCTCAAATCTCAAGTGAACAACTGTTGTCCTGTGGCTAGCCCCTGGAGTTTTATAGCACCTTTTGAATTGAAATTTGACTGTTCCCCCCAATTCTGGGCCATCAATTCTTTCTTAGCAATAGATTGTCCCAAACCTTGCCCTTAATTTGCATCTTAAATGTCCACCGCCTGCTCCCTTTTGCCTTAAATTGGACATCCCATCATGAACAGTGACACCAAAGATCACTTCCCAACCTACCCACATAGCAGCATAGACCTCGTGCATGGGCACGAACCTTGTGACATGTTGATTTTGCGTGCACCTCCCTTATCGTGCACCTCCCAAATAGACTCTTTTATAGTCACACGCTCTCTTTCAACTGCCTGGAGTGCTGAGATTGTACTCCCTACATCTAGTCAGGTGGTCGCACTGCCTATGCGAGACTTCAACTCACTTTCTAGTATATTCCATCGAAACTCCTCAATTGCCTTCATGACAGCTGGCACCGCGCATTCTACCTTATGTAGTGCACTCCCCTGGTTACTACGTTTGGTGAGGTGTGGTCGTAGTCATGGCAACAGAGTCATAAATTCTTGGCGACAATATTCTAATCCAGTGGTATGATCATCCACACCTTGTCTTGTCATCCTTGCTTTATTAATGATACATGCTTGCTTGATCTTGTTTTCTAGCCTCTTGATCTAGGGATCCATAAAAATTATTTTCTTCCTTAGTCGTACCCAATCTTTTTTGAGTTTGCGAAGTCTAAGGTTCCCTCATCAAATGGCTTCATGAATCTTTATGTGTTTGACCTCGCGTAGCTGTGTGATTTCTTTGTCCTAGTCTTTACGCACTGTCACAATTATGGGAGCTCTTACATGTAGAATCCTCTTTGCATTCTCTTTAGAAATTATAGTCTCTACCCTATTCCACACCTTTGGAATCATTTCCACGATTAGGATTTTGTACATGGTCCTATAAGCCCATCGAACTGTTGGTGCGCACAGGTCTCAATCAGTGCGTTTCGCCTAGTGAACCCTATTCAGTAATTCGCACACCCTATCGAATGCTTATCTATGGATAACTGGTAGCATGCATCACCTTTCCTGTTGTTGTGGTTTGTTATGATTCTCTATTCTGGGACTGGTGTGTGCTTGTGTGAGTTGTTCAGAATATGTCCATACCCATCGAGAAAGGTGGGCACGCAAGTTGTTCCGCCCCTGCTAACTGGCTCTCATTCTGAGTTGGGGTTTTCCAAAGTGTAGGCACATCATCCTTGCTTCTATTTTCATGTAGCGTAGTGATCTAACCATCATGTTGCAATTAAGCATTGTTACTTTGTGCAGCTGATTCTACCATCACTTTATCTCTTCATATGAATCCAAAGTGCAGGAGCTTTTGTGCTCCCACAAAATCCTGCCATCTACAGTCGGATTCACCCAATCCTCTTCTCATGTGGTTATCTTGTAAATATAATCAAGATCGTCATCACTATCATCATCACACACTGATTCAGTGTATCTCTCTCCTTCAGATGGATCTAGCAGTACTACTACGCGTAGTAACTTTTTCTCGAAGATCATTTTGCACTTCTTCAGATTTATGACTCCATTCATATCGGTGGCCTAGTCTATTCCTAGTAGTGCGGGATAGGGATTACTTTCATCGACAATCTCTATCACTTGAAAATCTTCCTGCCTGCTTGCACCTTCAATATCTATTGTTACCCCTTGCAATCTTCCCATGGGTAATATCTTCTGTTGGTTCGCCATTCGTAACTGAATAGGAAACCACTGTAGCGCATGTCTCCCCATGCATTCCCATGTTTTTTTTGGAAATACATTCACATCTAATCTAAGATCCATGATTACCTAATCCATTTCATATTTGCAGATTTGTGCAGACCATGCGTCATTATCCTGACTCACCGCACCTAGTGATTAGTTCTTGTAGACCTTTTAATACCTTGTTGTCGCATAGTAGTTTCATGCATGTCTCTAGAAAGGTATTGAGCATTGAAAGATCCATCCCTAGTTCTAATTGATCCTTACTACTTGAAGTGGAGGCCTCCATGAAGCTCTTCTTAGCTTCCATGAATGTCTCCTTCGCGTTTTCTAAATCAAATTAGGGTTCCTTGGTAGGAGCCTTGCAAACCTATGCACTTTCTTCTAATTGTTTCCCTTTATCTTTGACAGAGGTCACACCGCTCCTGAGCATCATGTTTACATTTGGGTCTTCTTCACACAGTTCAGACCTCATCATCTGCTAATTCTGAGTCAGAGGGGGCTAAAGTACCCCTTTTTTGCGTAGTCTCACTATCAGTGTAGGGCAGTCTTTTGCCTCATGAAAAAACTGAGTACAATACAAACATGATGTCCTTGTCAAGTTTGTACAATCGCAAGCATAGTGCCCTGGACCTTCGCAATTATAACAAATTAACTGTTTGCAACCCCTTCTTGGCCCCATTCCACCTCGACCTCGACCATGCCCCTGAAATCCAGTACACGCCATTCCTACATTCCGATTGAGGGCTCGTGTTTCAGTCTGCACCCCATAGGTAGGACTTTGATCCATCACTAGTTCTTAGCTTTTTCAAGTGCACTCAACATGGCCTATCGACCTATAAAATTTACAAAACAATTGTTGGAATGTCTATGTATACTTTTGCAATAGATGACAATTATCCACAGATCGCACACCATAATATAGGTGTTGGGCTTGGTCCTGCCTATGCCTTGGGTCTTAACAGCATCGACCCCCATCCTACCAAGTAATTCACAACCACTGGACAATGGTTCTTATCATGCCCCTGGCCTTTGCATGTTATGCACCATACCTCCTCACACGCCTCTGGCCGAGGTGTCCTGTCTTATTTCAAATTCTACATTTCCAGACATAGATTTTGCAGTTGCTCATGGATTTGTTGGACTCCCAGAACAGGGTCTTGTATATGGGTCTCATGTAATCTCATCACCATCTCCAAAGATTCAGCCTAGGTGGAAAGTATTTGCTGTAATAGCGTCATCCGTAAGTGTTGTGTTAGTGATGCTACAAACCATGTGCAGTGTTGTCCATCCATCAGCGTCATGTTGGCTTCACGAATTATACCCTTCAGTATTTGGTCCAAATCATAGGGGGTCTCACCTAGGAGCATCGTGATCTCCTTAAACTTGATGATTGATTATGTTTCCAACTTTGGCCTACTAAATTCCTTGTTCAACACGATCCGGATTTCTGCAATTCCTGTGATTGGATGGTCATTAAAATGCTTGATGTACCATGTTAATGCGTGATCCTGCAATGCACTCACCAATGTAGCTTTCTTGATATTATCATCCATGATGCCTTATGCTTCCCATACTACTCTTACCACAAACTAGAATTGTTTTGGATCTTCATTCCCCACTCCTCTGAATAGCGGTAGTTTGATTGCACTCACCATACTAAACTGTGGTGGTGGCAGAGGTGGGGTGGGTGGAGATAGAGGTGAGGAGGGTGAGATGGGTGGTGGCGTGGGTGGAGGTGGTAAACATGGAATGTGTTTCCTTATCAGACTGACTGCACTTCTCGAAGAAACTTTCGTGACTTCCTCCTTGCTTTCCCACGAGGGGGAAATTAAGGGACTAATTTCCAATTCTTCACTACTTCCGCTTCTGTAAATCTTACCATTTCGTGTAGTCCCAAACATCAATTTATTCGCTTAACCTGCTTTTCAAACAATAGCATCTTAATCCAAGTGTTCAAAGATTTAATATACTTACCTCGTGGTCCCTTGAGGAGACATCACTCTGCCTCACTATAGCTAACGGTCGAGTCTACCGTGAACTCAATGATAAATCCTCCTATAATTCAGTCGAGCTAATGGTCCACCGAAGTCCACACAATTGGTTTTTTGAGCCTACACCTTCCCTTACTATCTATTAGCTTCGCAATGCACTCATACAGCTCAGAAGGAAAGGATGCAAAGAAAATTTCGTTGATTTCCATATACAAGTAATGCTCCAACCATTATTCCTTGGCTACTCATGGATTTTTGTTTTCCTATGTCGTGAACTCATGAATCATCTTGTCCAACCACCTTTCAATTTTTTTCTTTGTTGGATTCCAGTGGCACGACATCAGACATCCCTTATGTAGATCCTGATCCTAGTAACAAAACCACTTGTTGGCTTGTATGGGTCTA
This sequence comes from Pinus taeda, assembly GCA_000404065.3. Lineage (NCBI taxonomy): Eukaryota > Viridiplantae > Streptophyta > Pinopsida > Pinales > Pinaceae > Pinus > Pinus taeda. The sequence continues at coordinate 18,858 of APFE030525274.1, forward strand.
ACCTAGGTTTGGAGGTGATTTAACCAAGAAAATCTTAGTACTACTAGACCTTTCGACAATAGTCCATGGATCGTGGACTAAGGTCTCACCTAAAGTAGCATGGGAGGGTGCTAGAACCAGGTGTCCACACCCTGGGGATTTCTGATGAGCTTTTGGCAATCCGTGGTTTGACCCTGCGCGCATGTTGCTATGTGCACCTATTAGTCCCTCACAACCTGTGATGTTGCCTTCACGCAGCCCTACTCGAGGCGCGATCCATATTATGCCGAAGTTCTTTGCTATTTAACCTGTTATTACCATATTACTTAACTTATATGTGTAAGACTAGTAATAATTAACAGTATATCCAACAATCATATAAGTGCACATGATAAGCAAAACAGTATAAATGTAAAGAAGGAATCAAATTCTCTTTATTATTCTTCGTTCAATATTACAAACTCGACACCACCCTGCGCACTTAGCTGCAAGGGTTCGTGCACTCAGCTGTGGACTCTACTAGGCCTCTGCGCACTCAGCTATAGAGCCTCCTCCTACTACTAAGACCCAATTCACTTAGACTCTTTCTCTATGCTCGAACAATTTGTATTCATCTATATCTCTAATTGGTTATCTTTACAACTTAAAGCCTTACTCTATTTATATAATCCCATGGTTCACGGAACATGGGTAGGCCGACATGACATTATATTACATTACAATACTTAGGGTGGACATCCCTATGACCCAACCTATACTTCGCGCTCCGCACCCGCAATTCGCAGAGTCTTACAGTACATCTCACCAAACTTGGGCTTTGAGCCCCAAAACATGTTGTGGGGGGGATTCCATGCCCAACACTTGATCAATGGGTTCTGGAATAGTATACTTACATCACATAATGCACCTATAGAAGAGGGCCTAGATTCTCACTATCTTATTCTATTCAACATAAAAACTTGGTCCAAAAACCTCAAAACCATAAAGGACAATGGATTTGATAATCACATCTAGGAGATGCATCATGGAAAAGATATCCTAGAAATGGTTATGAAAGCATTGTCTCTCATAAAGGACAAAGAAGCCATATCCCTTACTATGCCAACACTAGAGGTCATGTTGCAATCTAAGACATAGCCTCATGCATTGAACCCCCAAGTATGTACTCCGACTAAAGAATAAATTATAGATAAAAAGTCAAACACTAAAGCATCATTCCAAGATTGACCCTAAAGTGGAAAGGGTTTCATAAAATACAAGAGGGTCAAATACCAGGTGATTGCAAAGTTGTTGAAGTTGATCTTGATGGGTATACATATACAACAATAGGACAACAACCATTGGTGATTGAAAACTTCTCCAAAAATTAGCTATGGCATAAAAGTGCATATATCTTAAGTCCCAAATCTATACTATTTAAGGGAATTTAATATGGTCCATGGTTTGGCTCCAATTCAACATGAGTTATTGTGAATATTGCATTTTAGATAAACAACATAGACAAAATTTGACCAAAAACCTTGCATTTGGAAATTGTGGATAGTGACCTTCATGATCCCATGTGATCTTAGTGATTGGTAAGTGCAAAGTATTTTTATGGTATACATCGATTCCCTTCTAAGAAAAACTTGGTTGTCCTTTATCAAGTATAAGTTATTAACTCTCATAACGCCAAATAAATTTAAAGCAATGGTTGAAATACGAAAGGAAAATTTAAAAGAAGATTAAGGTTCTTAGAAAATAGACTTTGAAAAAAAAAATTGGCTACTTCTACAATTATTAAAATACTCATATTTTCATAACATAACTACATTTTAGAGAGTAAAAGAGAACCATCATGGAGATGGAAAAGATCATTGTTAATGAAGAAAACTCTCAAACAGGTTTTGGGTTGAATTAGTCTATACTACATACAACAATGTAATCATTCAATAGAAGCCCCACTAAGGTTGTGAGAAACATCTCACCTACAAATTCCTAAAAGGTAGGGAACCACAAGAAAATCTCTAAGTTTCAACTATACATATGGTTATGATATAGGTATGATATATGGTATAGATATAACAATTTTTTAGAACATCTTGTATACAATATGGCTAGGACACAACCAATGTTTTATAGATAAATGTATGTGGACATGCAAAAGAAAGAGATTTTTTTCATAATGTCATTCATGAATTTGGAAATAGAGCCAAAAATACAGTTCTCAATAATATTAGCAAACTTTATTTGCAAGAATTACATGAAAATTTGTTTTCTTGTCAATCTACTTATAACACTCCAGAGTCTATAAATTATATTTATTACAAACAAGAAATAATATATCATCAAAATTATCTTCATTAGAGTTTAATTCCCCCTAGGTCGCTAAGTACTTATACTCTACAAAAATTAGGGTAGTGGTCAATTCCCTTTGATTATTTAAAATGTTACTTCAATTATTTATTTAAAGCAAAGGAATTGTCTTCACATTGGGAATTGGCCTCAAGCACTTTGTTTCTACTTCACCCACTTGTTATTTTAGTTCTAGATGGGAGATTATACCATCAGGGCTTACCCATACATACGTATATTCTTATTTGAATGTTGTATAAGGAATGAAATATAGTAAATAAGTGATGTGGATAATCCTTTCTAGTTATAATTACATGGAAGAGATAAAAAGGATTATGTACATATGATGAGGCTCATAAATAGGTATATCAAAAGGGTCATAATGCCATCCTCCAACTTTATAATTATCTATTTCTCACATTTATTTACAAATATTATTATATTATGCTTAGTGAGGAGGATAAAAGATGTGTTGCTATATCATATGGCCAAACATGGTTTCAATGCAGGAATTCTGACAATCTTGAGATAATTTCAATGCAGAAGCTCAGAATAGATAGTAGGGAGAGACTTTAGGAGTTTGCCTACCTCATTAACTCCCTCAATCAACCAAGATCACCACTTTGTCTCTCATTAACTCGAAGTCATTGGTAGCCAAGTAGGACAAGGTCATTGGCAGCCAAGCTAGTGTAGCTAAAGGAAGATCTAGATCTAACTTTCTCGAGTTTTTGGAGACAAACACCTCTATTTTCTAGGGAGTTATTGGTAGCTAACCTTTTGTATAAATAAACCTACCAAGGAACTCATTAGGATTTGAATTTTGGTTGCAGCTAAGAAACTATTTAGCTCAAGCACTTGTGACTTCTATTTTTGACTTATTACGTGATGTATTTGACATTTTGGCAATGATAATGAGAAGTTTCTTATTGATCCATCACTAAGTTAGTTCAAAGGGTTGAGGATCTTGGCTTTGGGACCAACCTTAGTAGCTTAGGTCCCTCTTTTGTATTGATATTCTACTTTAGCTTAGAATGTTTGTTTTTTTTGTATTTTAGTAGAATATAATTCCTCAAAAAGCCTATGACTATGCCTCTATCTCATCTTTGCCATGGGAGCTGGACTAGAGGAAACCACAATCACAACCCAAAAATATTATGTGATAATTTATTGCTTATGATTTCTTGGAAAAAGGTCTACATTAGTTATCTTCATTCACATATGATTGTTGTAGCTTAGAAGTTAATTCATTGCATAGATAAAGGTTTTTAGCATCAGTTAGATAGTTTCCAAATTCAACTCACCTTTTCCACCATTGGTTATAATATTTTGCAAATGAAAAGAAGAATAGGTGCATGTGATGTTGCAGGATTGTTGGACCTGTAGGAAAGGGACCTTTTCACCATCTCCATCCAGGACTTCTCCACTCTCTTTTGATGAATCCCAACCATTGTCTTGATCTTTGTTTTTGGTCATTGTGAGTAGCCCTCTTAGTCCAAAGCTGGCCTTCCTGAAGTGTTGAACTTGGCTAGGGGTGTTTGTCACCTTCCATCGATCCTCCACAACCTTCATCCATATTTCCATCATCTTTACACTCCAAACCCTCTCAACAAGCTTTTTGTAGCATTGCAGGACTTCCTGTAGCAATACTGGATTCCTGTAGCAACTTCTTGTAGCACGCCTGTAGCATCATGTTTTGACCTGTAATTCCAGTGTAGCATAGTTCAGGAGTAGGTTGAAACCCCAGCTTGGATTGCATGATCAGAGGTACCACCTTGGCCATATCCTCCATTCCTTTTCCTTCACTACAAGAGAAAATAGCATTAGTTTCTTCATCAAAAATTTACCAATTAAGACATTACTTAATATGCAAGTGTGAATTTGATAAATGATGCATGAAATATTTAGTTGTGAGTTGGTAGAATAATATTTTGTTTTCAAGCGAATTTGATAGCTAGATGATTTATTGTAATCAGTGTAGTTTCCTTTCTGTAGGTAGCATAACTCTTGTGTTTTTTTCATAGCATGTACAAGTGGATAGTTTTTACAAGTTGGATTTGAGAAGAATTTACTTTTCCTACACTAGGGCTAGATTTTGAATTGCACTTTCAATAGTTAATTCCCCCTAATTCAGTTGAGAATGGCATCAGTTGAATTTCATCTACTGTGTATAAAACACTATCACCTTGAAGTTTGTATGAACTTGATGATGGTGTTGGACCTACCAACATGCCAAGTGGATCTCCTCGGTAAGATGTCCCAATCAGACCTCAGACTGTTTGGTGTAGGAGTCCCAGAAATGGGTTATAAGGTAATGCCTTGACTGCAATGTCACATAGAGGAAGGAAAGATAAATTTGTCAGTAGCAAGGGTGTGACTGATGTACTGAGTCAAGGAAAGTGTATGAGAGGCTCTAACACTTCAAAGGGAGATGAAGGTGAAGATGAGTTCCAAGTTGAAAGGGATCAGCCCCAACTTAGCTAGGAAGACGCAACATAAAAGGAAATGCACAGCTTCTGGCGGAGCAGTCCACTCGGATGTGGAAATCAAATCATACAAGGTAAGATAACACATACATCACTCATGGATCAATCCGATATGGGTGCGAAAATTATTATAGAAAGGTTCATGTGAAATGTCTATCTGCTGTCCAATAGAGTAGTCGACATAGATGGTGACAACATTAACAACATATACAACACATTAATAATAAGATTCATATAATTACATACAAATCTATTCATACACAAATATGTAAGTTAAACAACATATATCATTAAGGCTGTCACGCAGTAATTTGTCACTACCTTCACCCCCAGTCCATCTACTGTGTCATGTGTCCAAGTCAAACATGTCGATGTTACACAAATGCTCTCCTATGCTGCCAATTCACCCAATTTTCCTAAGTTATCTGCCTCATCGCGCCAATGGGCTTAATAAACGCGCTGAAAGGTGACGCTGAACATTCCATCCATGCTGCCAGCATGAAAGTACATATGATTCCCGCAATGGGCCAATTTCATGCTCCAGCACAAGGCTACTTATTATATTCAGTGATGATCTGACTAGCTGCATTGCTCACTCGCAATGTCAGCGTTGAAGTTCAATTATGTACTCGTGATGACCCAAATTGGGAGAATTTGTTCCAACAGTCGACCTTCTAGATGACTCCAAACTTGGTTGTTGGAATAAGTTGTGTCGCCCTTCCTTCCCTGGCATGGAAATTCCGTCAATTGTCCTACCTTCCTTCGTGATAAGCTCTCTCTTCCCCCTTTCAGGAGACTCCTTCTCCTATTTAAACACTCACCTTTGTTATGATCAGCTAGTTGGAAAATTCTTGGATTGAGCAGTGTTGTTAGTAGATAGCTGGTGTGAGTGTGATAAATGTGAGAGTGTTGATAGCTTGAGGAAGGTTGTGAAGTGCCCTTTGTTTCATGTTAAACCTATGAGTGAGAGAGAAACCTTTGTATGTTGGCATATCCATCCTCTAAGAGTGAATGCTTGAAGAACATGCTGGCTGGATTCCTCTGAGAAGGCTTGTGATGTCAAGACTTTGGTTGTAAGCTTACTCTTATTTCAATCTTTCTTAATTACAAATCAATATGTTTTCTATGTCTTGTAATTAATTACTGATAGCTCATGACTTCTGACTTTGTGAGTAAATAGTTCATTGTTGTTTTCTGGTTACGTGCTTTGTTGTTATTTCCTTTGCATTGTTTTCAGGTTGATCACTTATTGAGCAGAAGAATGTGAAAGGTTGGAGCAGCGCGAGTGTGAACTTCTATCAACCACCAGTTGAGGTAGGCCTCACAACTGATGACATGTAAGGAAAACTTTGTTAATCTGTCCTTTATTTGTGACTAGACCCACTCTAGGGCTAGAGTGCTCTGTCCGCGAGGGAACACTTTCTATATCACAAATTGGCGGGACTCACTGGGGAGTCTATCCTATGTTTTTTCTCTTTACTCCTTGTTTTTGATTTTGAATTTTGTCTCTCTTTGCTTTCGGGGATTTATTGGTAGTCTTTTGGATCACCTGGGTTGATCTGGGAGGTCCCTCTATTATCTGTTAGATTGGTTGGTTTTGGTTTGGGAGTTTTTGGCTTGTTTGCCATTGTTTTTTTTTGCATCATCACGGATTTTAGTTTAACAGTCGCGATGACATCACGATCACCCTTTTGTAAAATCTTGTGCATCACGGAATAACACCACATAGTAGCGACAATCCTGGAAATCGGATCATCGCAGGAAAGGCATGTACTCCCGCGTTGACAACGCTCTGTTGCTACAGCTACCTCTTTTTCAGTGCAAGTTGCTAGTGTTCCACTCGCGACGATACCTATAGGATTTATTTTCTCAATTCTACCTCCTGATTTTGCTAGTCCTCTTGATCCCTTGTTGTTTTTTGCTTGCTTAGTCATTCGTTTTTCACTGTTTACAGTCAAGGCACTCATTCTTTGGCTTGGTTGAATGAATTTTGCATTTTTTCCCATGTGACCTAATTCATTATTTCAAGTTCCTTGAATCCATTGTCTCGGTTGCTGGTTTGCTCAAGATTCATTTACAACCTCTTATTGGTTGGATTGAGCCTTCCTCTTTCTTTGTTTCTGGTTGATGTTTAGTGACGATTATTGAACTAGTCTTTGGTATTGATTCAATTTATTTTCGCTATTGAACATAGATCATGATTGTTTTGATCAACCGGCTTCTTTCACACTTGCTTGTTTGGTTCTTTGAATTTAAAAAAAAAAAAAAAACATCAAAATCAAAAGTTTACATTTGTTTAGTGTGCGAAAGTGAAAGTGAATTTGCATTTCATGGTTTCATATTGAAAAGCGAATGATAAAATCTCTCATTAGTAGTTCTTATGCACTGCAAGAATTGAAATTTGCATGCATTGTGAAATTACATTTGTTTGGCTTGGTTTTCTTGGTTTGGGAGTGATCTCTCTACCCTCTCGTAAGTAGGTGTTCATCGAAGGAAAATGATATTTCACTCATTTTAGTTGCATCCTAGGTTTTGTTATATACACACAGTAGGGCCTGAAACTGAAACATAATTCAAGATCAACCTTAAAACGAACTGAATAAATCTAACAACGCATTGGAACATAATGCTCATTATTTAGAGGTCTAGGCTAGAGACATGTTCCAACATCGTTAAACATAGTCACTATTGTTTTCACTCAAGGTTGGGTGATTCCTCCTTTTATGACTCAATAGCAGTCTAATATGGAATTGTGCTCCCACGTACCATCGATTATATATTGGGAGACCCCACTAGGTTATCATCCTTTATCCTTAGGAAGCTATGTATGCCGCCTTACAAACCATAACGCACTGAACATAACATTCAGGAAGATTGGTTGTTGTATGGAAAGTCCTTGGTTTTCATACGACTTCCAAGGTGTATACGCAGTTTTACGGGTTGTTTGGTAAACCTTTTTTCTAGTTCTCCTGACTAGTCACTTTCGTTCCTTTTCGGACTCCTTAAAAGAAAAGGTCCATCTGAGCACTTGTCACTTTAGGCTCATTAAATATTCGAAGGCGACTAGAGTCATCTTTTGGTCCTTTT
>APFE030525283.1:1435-26639 GCA_000404065.3 Pinus taeda
AAGATTTATGGACCATTTTATAACACACAAATAGACAGGTAAAACCAAAGCCAAATTATAAATAAATTTCAAATATGAATTATTAAGTTTGATTACAGCGCCAGACTTGACTGTGACTTTAAGAAATGGACGGCTCTAAGAAGTGGACGTATTTATGGAAAGAGTGGCCTAATCAAATTCGACCACTCCGTCGTTCGGTTCACAAGCATGCTATTGTCCTACAAAGTCAGTATATAAGAAAACTCAAAAGTGAGATTGGGGTCCAATTTCCAGCCAACGCCCTTTCTGGTTCAGTCAAAAGAAATAGTATCACGATTTCAAAAATGAAATAATAAATTGTCTACTTAAAGTTGTTTTATTGTTTAAATATAATAATAAATTTAAGTGAAATGGTATTATATTATTTAAAATATATATTTTATGATAAATCATTTTACTTTTTACATATAATGTGTACTTTTTATATTAATAAATTAAATAAAAATAATAAATTTTACCGACATACACAGACTTTTATTGTTCCAGCAGAATAAGAAAGCACCGAGAATTTAATTGTCCCGTGCTGCATTTCATTAAATTAATGAGATATTTCATTAAATTCATTTCGTTTGTCGTGAATTTATCGGTTGACTCATTTCCAATTTTACGTGCACCTGAAGTATGCTTGTTTTTGAATTTCATGAGTGAACTTACGCCCGGTATTTTACTTTGGGTTCAGTGCCGACTTCATGTAAAGAAAATCTCTCCCACATGAAATTCTATCGATAGTGGTCGTTTGAATACATATTTTACAATGGGTCCACATTTCATACCGACAGGTAGGGAATCCAAATAGCAGTGATGTTTCACGCTAAATTCTGAGCTGTAGAAGTTACCAGAGCTAGATCAGACCCTCTCCATTGCTTAGCGTTCGGGAGGAGCTTTCCAATGATATATAGAAGTCTAAAAGAAGACTTCCAGAGCTAAAGTTAGAGCCCATGGAAGGACCCCTATGAAGGTCCCCAACAAATGAAGTATTGACTAAGTGTTGGGAAATAATCACAATCAAGACAGAAGGAGGCCAGCACATATCAGACAATGGCAAAGGCAAAGGGCCAAAGGCTTAAGACTTATCGGGTGTTCGGGGAGGCCGATTACGATTTACTATATCGCATCTCGCACAGTGGCCGTTGGGAAGTTACAAAGGACAAGGACTATGGTGAGGGCCCAATTTGCGATATAAACCAAAATCATTGAGAGGGCTGATAAAGGCCTAACACAGGAAAGGCTTGTAAGACAGGGCCGGGTAGGCCCTTCTCTCTCTCCTCCATGAGGTACACGTGTCGAGCCACAAGCAATATCGCGCATCGACCATCAACGAAGGAAAATGGCTCCCACTTAAGAGATATCGATGGTTCCATCACCGGATTGCGACATGCGAGATTTTCCTCCAGATGCGATAAACGATTAAAACTAGGTTTATGAAGACCCCGTGCCTAGACTAGAGGCCCACTCCACTAGTTAAGGGGAAATTGAAAGGGCTCGTTTCGTCTGTTACAAAGGAAAAGGCCTGAAAATATGCAATTGCACTATGAATAAAGGAAGTTCCTCAACCACCGTACTTGGGCATTGAAGACACAGTACAAAGTTTTAAAGGTGAGGCGGGTCAACAACCAGTGGATGATTACAAGCAGGTGGACCTTCAAGACGAAGAATGGGTCGATTCAGAGGAAGGATGCTAACACACAGATATGAGAATCGATGACGAAGAAAGTAGTCGCAGAAAAGGCATAGGGATGTAAGAGAGTGCAGGAGGGGCATACTCTATGCCAGAACAATGCCAACATACTGATATGATCATGGGATGGGCTAGAAAATCCTTGGTTCTTTTTCCTTCGGGTCCATTTATTTTTATGTACTAAAATGTGTCGCTCATCCTAAAGCATTCAACTCTATAATATTTTTGGGCCATAGAGCCATTTAAGGCTGATATAGCTGTTCTATCATATAGAGAAATAGGGATATTATATATTTCATGTAGTTAATGCTCTTGCCCCTCTTCCCAGATAAATAGAGGGATGCAAGACTTAGATGAGGTTCATAAATTCTAGGAAAAGCACTACATGTATAATTGCAAACTGTGTTTCCTTTGTAATACAGGTCTATCGGAATATCAATGAAACTATGGTGCTTCCATCTTCAAAGGATTACAGTATGTGTTCCCTTATGTTTTAATCATTAAAATGTTCATGTTTCTTCAGCTGATTTATGTAGTTATTGTTGTTAGATATGTTTCAAGCTCTCTTATAGATTCGTTGGTAAGTTGTATGTTAATGCAAATGCTTGTTCTTGTACCACAAATTCGTTTGTCTTGACATTGTTTATGTATACGCATGTGAGGATCATTGCAATTATATCTTTAAATGTGCAACATATGAATCATAGCCTTCAGTTCTCCCTTTAGACCTCATTTCCTCTTGTAACCCAAACAACGTAGAAATCCTTATGGCCTTGAGCTCTTTGTGTTCAACATTGAATTTTTTAGGTCTTAATCTCTGTGTGATGAGTTGCTCTCCTCTAGTATTCTCTTTTGCCCACTCTGTAAAACATTATTAAGCTATAAGACCTGGAGGCTCTCAACCTCCACTCTTTTGATGATTATTTTCAGGATCTGAATTTGTGAAGAAGTATTTGAAATCCATATCTCATTCCTTTGGATTAATGAACCAACCTATTTCCTATATACATATAAACCTATAGAACCATAGGTGATGTCTCTAGCATATCCAAATATTTTGAGACACACAATTTTAGATGTGCCCAGGCACTGGTCTTGAAGCAATCCAAGGCTTTCTCTGGGAGATACAACACCTTTAACCAGATTAGTTAGTCACATACTTGATATTATGAACATCACATCATGCAAGGAATCAATGTCATCAAAATGACACAATAAGAAATCACATCTTTGAACACCGATATAACCTGAAACTCAGTAGAGACAAAATCAAAAAACATTTAATTTTATTATTAAATGTTCATGAGGGTATTCACCCCTTATCAATGGCTATAAAGGAGTCCATCCCTTGACCATTTTCATAAAATATTACAAAGAATATCATCTCAAAAACAACATAACTTGTTATAAGCTATTACAATCATCATGATATCATTTATCCACAAACCCTTGAGCATTGTGTCTTTAGGGCCTAGTTCTTGCCATCAGTGGATTATCCTACAACTGGGATTCCTTCAATTTGCATAGACCACTAACTTATTGTCTGCCATAATGGTAACTTAATCTATATTTATATGTTGCAGCGTTTTTATGCAACTTCTATTGTTAGCAACCTTTGATATCATTATTAAATCAAGTATTAATCAAACCAATCTATAAATCTATACTAGTGGTGCTTCCCTGTCTATTCATGTACATTCATGAAATGAAAACAAAATATCACGACATGTTTCCGTTAACAACACTGCATATGCATTAGTTATAAGTGTATAACTATTAATGCATTTCTATAAACAAATACCACGTTAACTAATATTCCCCTCACATAAGCACACATTCTTAAAAGACAAATCACTACAGCTATCCAAACATTCGTTTAAAGGAAACTAACGCATTAGTTATGATCTTCGTGTATGCGAATTACATCAACTTTATCAAAATAACTAGCCCTTCAAGTATTACTTTTGGTGCATGAAAACACGTAAAGAAAGCTAACACAACGAATGTTGTTCCTATGCATGTAAATGCATATACTTTCCAAAAGAATTCTTAACAAAATAGAGCATGCAAACACATGTTTCATTTTCGAGGGAATATAGCATAATAAGGCATGCAAAATATGTTTTCTTTTCCATAAAACTAATGCAATAAAGCATACAAATACATGTCTTCTTTTCCAAACACTATACCAACATTACCCATATATATATTATATATATATATATATATATTATATATAATATATTATATATAATATATATATATATATATATCCCAAGGAAACCAACACATTACTATGGTTTTTGTGAATGTAATTCATCTTCTTTCCTAAAGAATATTTTCAAATATAGGCTAACACAACATGCTAACATTTCCCACATACAAATGCATATTCTTTCCAATGCAAGATAATACAATCTTGCATGCCTATACATGATCTTATTCCAAAAGAAACTAAAATAATAGTTATGATAGCATAAAAGTAATCAAATATTGTTTTTTCTCAAGAAATATAGCTCAATAGTTCTTCTATCCATGTGAAGACCATATCTCTATAACTCAATGACTATTCTTTGTGCATGCAAGAGCTTATCATAATAACCCTTCTTAAATGTACGCAACACATTCCCTTCTCTAGAATTCTACCATCATTAGTTATTATTTTCATGTAAACAAATACATACTTATTTTTCAAAAAGAAGTTAATATAACTTTGTTTTTCTATCTTTCTACATGCAAGTTTCTAATGCTTCCCTTTTGAAGAAATTACCATAAATAACCATATTTTACACATAAAACCCAGACAAAAATAACAAGGTTAACTTAACCTTTTATGCACCTAAATCAAGAAATTAACACAATTCATCTAGCCATGCAATCTTTGCAAGAGATTATTCTTTTCAAGAAAATTAACATGATAAATATCTTTATATACACACAAAAACATATTTTCTATATCAAAATGACTACTCTTTTGTGCATGCAACTTGTATTTTTTTTTTCTAACACAGTGACCCTTACTTCAATGCACATAATCTTTTTAAGAAACAAGAATGCATTCTTGTTCTTGTATGAACAAGGTTCATATGCATCTTTTAAGAAAACAATCTTTATTTTTCATCAATTCATGCACAAAAATCCTATGCAAAAAAAAAAACATGCACAAAAAACTTGGGTAATATATGCATACAGATTCATGAAACCCTTCCAAGAAAATTAATCTATCTTTTCCAAGAATCTGATAATGTATGCAAATGCATTTCACTTCGAAATCTAATACACTGATGCATGCAATTAATATTTTCTTTTCAAGAATTAACATAGAAATTTATTTCAAGAATTCTAGTATAATGGATATTATCATTGAGCACATCATTCAATTAAGAGTATATAGGAATCATGCTAATATCTCCAAGAAAATTATTAATCTAATTTTCTCTCATAATTCTCTCGCAATCTTTTCTTTAATGATAAAACTTGTTTTCTTTCTCTTTTCACTAAAAAAGTTTATATACATTATTTTCATGAAAAATATCATGATTTCTTTAATATTTTTGTGTGTAGGTTTCACTTGTGTTTTCTTTCCCAAAAAACAACATCCCTAGTTTATCTTTTACCATGCAATTTTTCTTTCAGTAAAGTAATATGATTTCTTTATCTTTTACGATGCAATTTTCTTTCAAAAAAGAAATATGGTTTCTTTTTATTTTACCATGGAAAGTTCACATGCATTCTTTATGAAAAGTAGCATGACTTCTTAAATCTTTTTATTTGCATGATTCATGTGCATTCTCTTTTCAAGAGAAACAATGTCCCTACAATATATCTTTTTAATAAAAAACATGGTTTATTTATTTTTGATATGTAAAGTTGTCTTGCATGTTTTTAGAAATTATTGCATAGAAACCGTGCAGAAACTTCCAATGAAATAATTAATTCCTCTACACAAAAATCCCTGCAACATTCAAGGGTCTAGATAAATAATTCAAATTAATAAAATAACCTATAATTCCTTGCACAAAACACATGCAATTTCTTTCCAAAGAAAGTCATGGTTACTTGTCTTTTGTGCGCAATAACTATTAAATCCCATGTGCATACCTCATGTTCAGGAATAACTCTTTCATTGGAGACACAACATTCCTCACCAAGGTTGTGATGATCAATGCCTCGAGACTTCACATGATGAAAACTCTAGTAGACGAGGATGAAAGTTGTTTTTCCAATTTAAGAATGAATTTAAAGAACCTCTAAAACTTTCTTTATTCAATGAGTTATTATTTTCTTTATTTGATTCAAATTAGTTGCCAACTAAATCACAACGGTCCTTGTTTTCAACCATTTTGTTAAACATGGTAAAAATTATCTTTTCCATTGTGAATGTCAACGTAAATGCAGTTTATAGGGATAGTACATACTCCCCCCTTGAAGTAAACATCGTCCTCAGTGTTTATCATTAAATTTTACTCATGATATAATGATATAAACGATCAAAAGAGAAAAAAATTCCTTTAAAATGATGGATCTTATTTCTTGGCAATATCAATAAGCCAAAACAAACTAATGTTTATCAATAGTCATAAGCATTTACAACTGCAAAAATATGCAAGTTCTACTTTCCATCGCATATTCATTATTCAAATTCAGAAAATACAAAAAAAATAAATCTATATCAACTTACCATTACTTACCAATTACTCTTGAAAGTCATGGTCACTTTTATGCAAGTTTTCTAAGAATGTTTTGATAACCCATCCACACTCCATGGAAAGCAACATGTAAATATGACTAACAAATCCAAAATAATCATATTAGTCACAACATTTTCAATCACATGAAATACTTTTAATTATCAATCAATTATGTAATGTCGAGTGATATTTCAATAACAGTACTTCTACAAGTACTTATAGAGCACCAACACTCTAGTCATAAAAATGATAAATCAGTGCACCATGTGCACATTGTCTTAGATCTTGCTAAATACATCCACACAATACTTCTAAAATTACTAAGAGAGAACCTAACTCTCTAATAATCAAAATGATCAATAAATGCACCAACTTCATACTGTCCTAGCCCTTGCTAAGAGATTGAAAAGATTAGTAATACAATAAAAGAACTTATGCTTCCAGTAATTCCTTTCCAAGCAGTAGGCTCCTTTTCTATCAATATGTACATAAAATATTTACACAATCATATAGAAAATTCATTTTAATACAACACGTAATTGATTAGTTAACTTGTTCTGCTATGAGAACGACAGTGGGAAAAAGAATGCTCCTCCCAACCAATGGGAACTAGTTTCCACAACCAGATCAAGCCATTTTAACATCTAGACATTTCAATGACTGAGACCATACTAGGTCCATTATGGAATTCTATTGGCCAATTAGCTCAGGAATTCCAATGACCACACAAGGTCCAATATGAGATTCCTCTTGGCAGTGTCCTGTCTATTCCACCGACAACCTCTCATCTATGGGGAATCTTGGCCCTCCTCCAACAGGCCCCAAAAATCAATAAAGTTGCCTCAGGATTTTCCCCTCTCACCGTTTTGGCCAACTCTTCTCCCATACTGAGATCATTTATCTCTAGGGAGAGAAAATCTAGCTAGGAAAGCGCCATCAACCCCTCTGGGCAGGCAACCACCATCAACCTAAGGCCTCTTGGCCTTTCACAAATATCCACAACTTTCTGACATGTGAGGCTATCTCTTAACACTCTTTCCCACAGTAATTTACATAATGAACCATGTGAAAATTATCAATAAAGAAAAATAATTTTTTTGGTACATCATACATTCATAGTTGATCCTCAGCATGTGTCCACAATATCTAGATTGACAGGAAACATAACTGATATACAGGTGGTTTACATTATGGTTTTTCAAATAACATAATCATGCATATCATAACATTATAATTTCTCATTTATGGTTGCAATTTGCATTGCAACATTTTACCTTCAGAGGTTCTCATATTTCCATTAAGCTACCCCTGCTTAATCCCATCAACAACGTTACTCATAAATTGCATTATTTAAACAAGTATTCACTTTCCCAATCATTTTAGTTTCATGCATATAATACTGTTATGCAAAAATGTATATAAAAATATTCATTAATGTGTAAATGTCAAAATAGTTAGGGTAACAATCCAAACATTTCCAATTTCCCACAGTGTACTGTTACCAATAGACCAACACATGAAGTAACCACCATAATCACTTTTTTACAACTTACAATAATATTTAATCAAATCCAATTCATGCATATAAGTTTTATTATTTAGTCATGTAAAACTAAATAATCAATGCTACCAACCATCTTAATGCAACGATGCCAAGACTAAATCAACAACTAGCTATTATAGACAAGTCCCACTACTCGACTCATTCTTTATTTTTAACATCTAAAGAGGTTCTTCGAAATTCCTTTTAAAACAATCTATTGTCCTCTTCAAGGACATTCCCCATATTTTACATTCATGCATTAAAAGTAGTGCATTGTAACTTTAGTCATGTTCATTAAATGTATCATTAATATTTTCATATTTGCAAATGTTAGTAGCCAATTTTCACTTTCAGTAGTGAGTATTCAGGATTGTTCATAGGTGAAATAGAGGTTTTATTGTCTTTTATGATCATCAATATTCAAATGTCATGAGCATATTTTTGCAACAATCTTTATTACTTACTACTCTTCAATGAGGTTATAAACATGCATCATGCACCTAAGGTCAAAAGGAGTCTACTGTGTATATCGATATGTAATTTTTTAGAATAATACCTCAGTTGTCACCCACTAGTATCATACCTTGAATTATTTTCCGCTTACCAATTCCAAAAAGGCATTAGTGTTGCAACCCTCAAATCTGATACCGCCTACAACATCCACGGTAACCTCGCATGAAAATGTATGGAGTTGGATTTTTTTTACACAATATACCCACAAGTAACTATCCAAATTACTATTCTAGTTTCTTCATTAACCATTAGATATAATCTTCATCATTACATAGAGTAACTTTAGTAATGGAATAGTAAATTACATAACCATTAACAACCACTGTTGTAGCATATTGACATACAATTTCTAATGTAACCTTGCAAGGAATGATGTGATTAGTTAGTCACATGCTTGATATTATGAACATCACATCATGCAAGGAATCAACGTCATCAAAATGACATAATAAGCAATCATGTTAAGTCCCTATACTACTAGTGTAATCCCTTATTGTTATTAGTGAAACCCCCTTATTGTATGATTATGCCCATATAGTCCCCATGTTGTTATTATTATGCCCCATAGAAGCCCACTATTGTTATTGTTGTGCCCCTACAATATTATTGTTATGTAGGCTCTGATTGTATTTGGACCCCTTATACTCTTATATATAAAAAGGAGGTCTTGTCATTTGTATCATCAAAGAATTGTTTATTTGTTTAATATAAAGTAGGTTCCCCCCTCAAAGAAACTGATTTTGAAGTCATTAATCTATCTTTTTTTGAGTTGGTTCCATAACGTTTAGTATCAGAGCTTTGGATTCTAGGGTTTAGTTGCTCCAAACAGGACATTGTGGAATTTTTGCTATACATTTTTGTCTACAAAGTCTTAAAAGCTAAAGCAACAACCCATTTTAGAAGAAAATGTTCTGAACCACGGGTCTGAATTTCAGATCTTTTCTCGCTATATTTACAGAGATATGATTTGAGGAAGTCAAGGTTTTTGCAAGATCCAAAATTCCATCTCAAATAGGTTATCATGGATTTTTTGCTATAATTGGTTTTCTACGAAGGTTTAGACACTAAAATTAAAACCCATTTGAGATGAAATATTAATGAACTCAGGCCCGATTTTTAGGTCTCGTGTCACTATATTTTCGACGATATGGTCCAAGGAATTTAGCGTTTTTGCCGACTCCCAAATTACATTCCAAATAGGTGACCTTGGGAAAATCATCATAAATTTCTCTCTGAGCATCAGATTAAAATTTTGTAAAACATTATAGAAAGAAGATGGCCTGTAGCTTTTTTTGTATTGATTTTCGGTCCTAAGATTGAAACAATGACATGTGGAACTTCATACAAGTTTGCTCTATTGAATTAGTCTATAATCATGTCATCGTGGGAGATTTGAGATATCTCTCCCTTGGAGAATCCAATATTGATAAGACTTGTGGGGTTGGAAAGAGCACTTTGAGGGCTACCGCAACATAGGGATCTGAAATTACTCAGAGAGAACCTAACTCTCTAATAATCGAGATGATCAATAAATGCACCAACTTCATACTATCATAGCCCCTACTAAGACATTGAAAAGATTAGTAATACAATATGTTGACACCTAATCTTCATGATTTGGGAAATTTTATGTAAATAATTAAATTAGGAATGTGAATAGTCATCGAGAGATGAACTGTACAATCACTCCCTATTGTATATAACAATGACCTACCTATGGAATAATATATGAATCAATTGTTTTTTTGTGGAGTTACTGCCTGGCCTGACATGGTATCAGAGCCAGCTCCTTGTTTTAGATATTATGCTCCTGTAACTCCCATGTCCTGTACTGAATTACCTTCCAGCACTGCTCTGCCTCTGTCCTAAAATAAAATCCCTCTACCATATTCCTTTTCAGCGCTACCTCATAACGCATTTGTCCATTCTGTCCAGACAGAAGCGCTGTACGTTAAGTTTTTTGTGAATAGCGTTGCCATACTACCATACTGATATTTTTATTCATATTCACCTATAATACGTTGCATTGCTCGCCTTCTGAAATATCCCAACATCTGGTAATACCTTCTGGATGTTGTTAGAGGCGTTGGAGGATTTGTCAGTAGGAGTTAGAGGCAGAAGCTTCCTTCAGAAATCGATGGAACGATTTTCCTAATCTCTGTCTCGCTAATGCGCGCCTGAGTGTGCTGTTGAGAATGCCTCATTCTTTTTTCGTTTAAACGCAGATAGAGTCTATTCGATTGCTGGTGATTTCAGACCTACTTTGGATGAGTCGCAACTAAATTTCATAGACATTTATGTATTCATCACTCATCGGAAGTAGGTGTATCTGCTATCATTTGAATTTCAACATGTATAAAAGAAATATTTATTCTGTGATTGTATTTACGCTACCATCGAAATCCTTTGAACCCTGTTCATATAGTTAGAGAATGCAATAGCAGTGGATACCTCTGGAGACTACGAAGAATTGCGGTGGATGGCTTTGGAGAATATGAAGAATTGCTGCTTACTTTAATAGGCAAACAACAATCCTAAGCTCATTTTTTCTCTGTCAGTCAGGGTACCTCTGTTAGATTATTTATATATAGTTGATCATAATGGTGATAGAACTCTATCTGCTATCTATAAGCTAGAGTTTTATACATGTCTGCGCAATAAGGATCATTTGTCTGTTGTATTTAAAGCCTGACACAATAAAAGAACTTATACCTCGAGTAATTCCTTTTCAAGCACTAGGCTCCTTTTTTGTCAAGATGTACACAAAATATTTAAACAATCATATAGAAAATTCATTTTAATACAACACATAATTGATTAGTTAACTTGTTCAACTATGAGAATGACAGTGGGATAAAGAATTCTCCTCCCAACCAATGGGAACTAGTTTCCACAACCAGATCGAGCCATTTTAACATCTAGACATTTCTATGACTGAGACCATACTAGGTCCATTATGGAATTCTATCGGCCAATTAGCTCAGGAATTCCAATGACCACACAGGGTCCAATATAAGATTCCTCCTGGTAGTGTCCCGCCTATTCCACCGAAAACATCTCGTCTATGGGGAATTTTGGACCTCGTCCAACAGGCCCCAAAAATCAACAAAGTTGCCTCAAGATTTCCCCTCTCACCATTTTGGCAAACTCTTCTCCCATACTGAGATCATTTATTTCTAGGGAGAGAAAATTTAGCTAGGAAAGCGCTATCAACCCCTTTGGGCAGGCAACCACCATCAACCTAAGGCCTCTTGGCCTTTCAAAATTATCCAGAACTGTATGACATGTGAGAATATCTCTTAACACTCTTTCCCACAATAATTTACATAATGAACAATATGCAAATTATCAATAAAGAAAAATAATTTTTTTTGTACATCATACATTCATAGTTGTCCCTCAGCGTGTGTCCACAATATCTAGATTGACAGGAAACATAACTGATATACATGTGGTGTACATTATGATTTTTCAAATAACATAATCATGCATATCATAAAATTCTAATTTCTCATTTATGGTTGCAATTTGCATTGCAACATTTTACCTTCACAGGTTCTCATATTTCCATGAAGCTACCCCTGCTTAATCCCATCAACAATGTTACTCATAAATTGCATTGTTTAAACAAGTATTCACTTTCCAAATCATTTTAGTTTCATGCATACAATACTGTTATGCAAAAATTTATATAAAAATATTCATTAATGTGTAAATGTCAATAATAGCTAGGGTAACAATCCAAACATTTTCAATTTCCCACAGTGTATTGTTGCCAATAGACCAACACATGAAGTAACCACCATAATCACCTTTTTACGACTTGCAACAAGATTTAATCAAATCCAATTCATGCATATAAGTTTTAATAGTTAGTCATGCAAAACTAAATAATCAATTCTACCAACCATCTTAATGCAACAGTGCCAAGATTAAATCAACAACTAACTGTTATAATCAAGTCCCACTACTCAACTCATTGTTTATTTTTAACATCTAAAGAGGTTCTTCGAAAGTCCTTTTAAAACAATCTATTGTCCTCTTCAAGGAAATTCCCCATATTTTACATTCATGCATTAAAGGTAGTGCATTGTAACTTTAGTCATGTTCATTAAATGTATCATTAATATTTTCATATTTGCAAAGGCTAGCAGTCAATTTTCACTTTCAATAGTGAGTACTTAGGATTGTTCATAGGTGAAAATGAGGTTTTATTGTATTTTATGATCATCAATATTCAAATGTCATGAGCATATTTTTGCAACAATCTTTATTACTTACTACTCTTCAATGAGGTTATAAACATGCATCATGCATCTAAGGTCAAAAGGAGTCTACTGCGTATATCGATATGTAATTTTTTAGAATAATACCTCAGTTGTCGCCCACTAATATCATACCTTGAATTCTTTTCCGCTTACCAATTCCCGAAAAGCGTCAGTGCTGCAACCCTCAAATCTGATACCAATCGTAACATCCTCAGTAACCTAGCATGAAAATTTATGGTATTGGATTTTTTTACACAATTTACCCACAGGTAACTATCCAAATTACTATTCTAGATTCTTCATTAACCATTCGATATAATCTTCATCATTACATAGAGTAACTTTAGTAATGGAATAGTAAATTACATAACCATTAACAACCACTGTTATGGCATACTAACATAAAATTTCTGATGTAACCTTGCAAGGAATGATGTGATTAGTTAGTCACATACTTGATATTATGAACATCACATCATGTAAGGAATCAACATCATCAAAATGACATAATAAGCAATCATGTTAAGTCCCTATACTACTAGTCTAACCCCTTATTGTTATTAGTGAAACCCCCTTATTGTATTATTATGCCCATATAGTCCCCATGTTGTTATTATTATGCCCCATAGAAGCCCACTATTGTTATTGTTGTACCCCTACAATATTATTGTTATGGAGGCTCTGATTGTATTGGGACCCCTTAGACTCCTATATATAGAAAGGAGGTCTTGTCATTTATATCATCAAAGAATTGTTTATTTGTTTAATGTAAAAGAGGTTCCCCCTTCAAAGAGGTTGATTTTGAAGTCATTAATCTATATTTTCTATCTTTTTGTGAGCTGGTTCCATAACATTTGGTATCAGAGCTTTGGATTCTAGGGTTTACCTGCTCCAAACAGGCCATCGTGGAATATTTGCTATACTTTTTTGTCTACAAAGTTTCAGAAGCTAAAACAAAAATACGTTTTAGAAGAAAACGTTTTGAAACCTGGGTCCGGATTTCAGATCTTTTCTGGCTATATTTGCGAAGATATGATTTGAGGAAGTTATGGTTTTTGCAAGATTGAAAATTCCATCTCAAATAGGTTATCATGGAATTTTTGCTATAATTGGTTTTCTACGAAGGTTTAGACACTAAAACTAAAACCCATTTGAGATGAAATATTACTAAAGCTCAGGCCCGAATTTAAGATCTTGTGTCACTCTATTTTCAGCGATATGGTCTAAGGAATTTAGGGTTTTTTCTGACTCCCGAATTACATCCCAAATAGGTGACCTTGGCAAAATCATCACAAATTTCTCTCTGAGCATAAGATTAAAATTTTGTAAAATGTTAAAGAAAGAAGACAGCATGTAGCTTTTTTGTATCAATGTTCGGTCCTAAAATCGAAACAGTGACATGTGGAACTTCATACAAGTTCGCTCTATTGAACCAGTCTATAATCAGGTCATCATGGGAGATTTGACATATCTCTACCTTGGAGAATCCAATCTTGATAAGACTTGCAGGGTTGGAAAGAGTACTCCAAGGATTACCATAACATAGGGATCTGAAATTACTCAGAGAGAACCTAACTCTCTAATAATCGAAATGATCAACAAATGAACCAACTTCATACTGTCCAAGCCCCTGTTAAGACATTGAAAAGATTAGTAATACAATAAAAGAACTTATACCTCTAGTAATTCCTTTCCAAGCACTAGGTTCCTTTTATGTCAAGATGTACATAAAATATTTACAAAATCATATAGAAAATTCATTTTAATAAAAGACATAACTAATTAGTTAACTCGTTCCGCTATGAGAATGACAGTGGGAAAAAGAATGCTCCTCCCAACCAATGGGAACTAGTTTCGACAACCAGATCGAGCCATTTTAACATCTAGACATTTCTATGATTGAGACCATACTAGGTCCATTATTGAATTCTATTGGCTAATTAGCTCAGGAATTCCAATGACTACATAGGGTCCAATATAAGATTCCTCTTGGTAGTGTCCTGCCTATTCCACCGACAACGTCTCGTTTATGGGGAATTTTGGCCCTCGTCCAATAGGCCCCAAAAATAAAGAGTTGCCTCAGGATTTTCCCCTCTCACCATTTTGGCCAACTCTTCTCCCATACTGAGATCATTTATCTCAACGGAGAGAAAATCTAGCTAGGAAAGCACCATCAACCCCTCTGGGCAGGCAACCACCATCAACCTAAGGCCTCTTGACCTTTCACAACTGTCTGACATGTGAGATTATCTCTTAACACTCTGTCCCACATTGATTTGCATAATGAACCATATGCAAATTTTCAATAAAGAAAAATAATTTTTTTGTACATCATACATTCATAGTTGACCCTCAGCATGTGTCCATAATATCTAGATTGACAAGAAACATAACTGATATACAGGTGGTGTACATTATGATTTTTCAAATAACATAATCATGCATATCATAACATTATAATTTCTCATTTATGGTTGCAATTTGCATTGCAACATTTTACCTTTGTAGGTTCTCATATTTCCATTAAGTTACCCCTGCTTAATCTCATCAACAACGTTACTCATAAATTTCATTGTTTAAACAAGTATTCACTTTCCCAATCATTTCAGTTTCATGCATACAATACTATTATGCAAAAATGTATATAAAAATATTCATTAATGTATAAATGTCAATAGTAGTTAGGGTAACAATCCAAACATTTCCAATTTCCCATAGTATACCGTTACCAATAGACCAACACATGAAGTAACCACCATAATCACTTTTTTACAACTTGCAACAAGATTTAATCAAATCCAATTCATGCATATAAGTTTTAATAGTTAGTCATGCAAAACTAAATAATAAATGCTACCAACCATCTTAATGCAAAGATGCCAAGACTAAATCAACAACTAGCTATTATAGTCAAGTCTCACTACTCGACTCATTGTTTATTTTTAACATCTAAAGAGGTTTTTCAAAAGTCCTTTTAAAACAATCTATTGTCCTCTTCAAGGACATTCCCCATATTTTACATACATGCATTAAAAGTAGTGCATTGTAACTTTAGTCATGTTCATTAAATGTATCATTAATATTTTCATATTTGTAAAGGTTAGTAGTCAATTTTCAATTTCATTAGTGAGTACTCAGGATTGTTCATAGGTGAAATAGAGGCTTTATTGTCTTTTATGATCATCAATATTCAAATGTCATGAGAATATTTTTCCAACAATGTTTATTACTTACTACTCTTCAATGAGGTTATAAACATGCATCATGTATCTAAGATCAAAAGGAGTCTACTTCGTAAATCGATATGTAATTTTTTAGAATAATACCTTAGTTGTCACCCACTAGTATCATACCTTGAATTATTTTCTGCTTACCAATTCCCAAAATGTACCAGTGTTGCAACCCTCAACTCTAATACCACTTTTAACATCCTCGGTAAGCTCGCATGAAAATGTATGGAGTTGGATTTTTTTTACACAATTTACCCACGATAACTATCCAAATTACTGTTCTAGATTCTTCATTAACCATTAGATATAATCTTCATCATTACATAGAGTAACTTTAGTAATGGAATAGTAAATTACATAACCATTAACAACCACTGTTGTAGCATATTGACATAAAATTTCTGATGTAACCTTGCAAGGAATAATGTGATTAGTTAGTCATATACTTGATATTATGAACATCACATCATGCAAGGAATCAACGTCATCAAAATGACATAATAAACAATCATGTTAAGTCCTTATACTACTAGTGTAACCCCTTATTGTTATTAGTGAAACCCCCTTATTGTATTATTATGCCCATATAGTCCCCATGTTGTTATTAATATGCCCCATAGAAGCCCACCATTGTTATTGTTGTGCCCCTACAATATTATTGTTATGTAGGCTCTGATTGTATTGGGACCCCTTAAACTCCTATATATAGAAAGGAGGTCTTGTCATTTGTATCATCAAAGAATTGTTTATTTTTTTAATGTAAAGGAAGTTTCCCCCTCAAAGGGGCTTATTTTGAAGTCATTAATCTATCTTTTCTATCTTTTTGTGAGCTAGTTCCATAACGTTTGGTATCAGAGCTTTGGATTCTAGGGTTTAGCTGCTCCAAATAGGCCATCATGGAATTTTTGCTATACTTTTTTGTCTACGAAGTTTGAGAAGCTAAAACAAAAATCCGTTTTAGAAGAAAACATTCTGAACCCTGGGTCCAGATTTCAGATCTTTTCTTGCTATATTTGTGAAGATATGATTTGAGGAAGTTAGGGTTTTTACAATATCCAAAATTCCATCTCAAATAGGTTATCATGGAAGTTTTGCTATAATTTGTTTTCTACGAAGGTTTAGACACTAAAATTAAAACACATTTGAGACGAAATATTAATGAAGCTCGCGCTCGAATTTCAGATCTTGTGTCACTATATTTTCGGTGATATGGTCCAAGGAATTTAGGATTTTTGTCGACTCCTGAATTACATCCCAAATAGGTGACCTTGGGAAAATCATCATAAATTTATTTCTGAGCATAAGATTAAAATTTTGTAAAACATAACAGAAATAAGACAACCTATAGCTTCCTTTTATCGATTTTCGGTCCTATGACCGAAACAGTGACATGTGGAACTTCATACAAGTTTGCTCTATTGAACCAATCTATAAGCAGGTCATCATGGTAGATTTGACATAACTCTCCCTTGGAGAATCCAATCTTGATAAGATTTGCGGGGTTGTAAATAGTACTCCAAGGGCTACCGCAACATAGGGATCTGAAATTACTAGAGAGAACCTAACTCTCTAATAATCGAACTGACCAATAAATGCACCAACTTCATATTGTCCTAGCCCCTGCTAAGACATTGAAAAGATTAGTAATACAATAAAAGAACTTATACCTCCAGTAATTCATTTCCAAGCACTAGGCTCCTTTTCTGTCAAGATGTACATAAAATATTTACACAATCATATATAAAATTCAATTTAATACAACTTATAACTGATTAGTTAACTTGTTCCGCTACGAGAATGACAATGGGAAAAAGAATGCTCCTCCCAACCAATGGGAACTAGTTTCCGCAACCAGATCAAGCCATTTTAACATCTAGACATTTCTATGACTCTGACCATACTAGGTCCATTATGGAATTCTATTGGCCAATTAGCTCAGGAATTCCAGTGACCACACAGGGTCCAATATAAGATTCCTCTTGGCACTGTCCTGCGTATTCCACCGACAACGTCTCGTCTATGGGGAATTTTGGCCCTCCTCCAACAGGCCCCAAAAATCAATAGAGTTGCCTCAGGATTTTTCCCCTCTCACCATTTTGGCCAACTCTTCTCCCATACTGAGATCATTTATCTCTAGGGAGAGAAAATCTAGCCAGGAAAGCACCATCAACCTCTCTGGGCAGGCAACCACCATCAACCTAAGGCCTCTTGGCCTTTCAAAATTATCCACAACTGTCTGACATGTGAGATTATCTCTTAACACTCTTTCCCACAGTAATTTACATAATGAACCATACGCAAATTATCAATAACGTAAAATATTTTTTTTTGTACATCATACATTCGGAGTTGACCCTTGGCATGTGTCAAAATATCTAGATTGATAGGAAACATAACTGATATACAGGTGCTATACATTATGATTTTTCAAATAACATAATCATGCATATCATAACATTATAATTTCTCATTTATGGTTGCAATTTGCGTTGCAACACTTTACCTTCACAGGTTCTCATATTTCCATTAAGCTACCCCTACTTAATCCCATCAACAACATTACTCATAAATTGAATCGTTTAAAAAAGTATTCACTTTCCCAATCATTTTAGTTTCATGCATAAAATACTATTATGCAAAAATGTATATAAAAATATTCATTAATGTGTAAATGTCAATAATAGTTAGGGTAGCAATCCAAACATTTCCAATTTCCCACAGTGTGCTGTTACCAATAGACTAACACATGAAGTAACCACCATAATCACTTTTTTACAACTTGCAATAAGATTTAACCAAATCCAATTCATGCATATAAGTTTTAATAGTTAGTCATGCAAAACTAAATAATCAATGCTACCAACCATCTTAATGCAACAATGCCAAGACTAAATCAACAACTAGCTATTATAGTCAAGTCTCACTACTCGACTTATTGTTTATTTTTAACATCTAAAGAGGTTCTTCAAAAGTCATTTTAAAATAGTCTATTGTCCTCTTCAAGGACATTCCCCATATTTTACATTCATGCATTAAAAGTAGTGCATTGTAACTTTAGTCATGTTCATTAAATGTATCATTAATATTTTCATATTTGCAAAGGTTAGTAGTCAATTTTCACTTTCACTAGTGAGTACTCAAGAATGTTCATAGGTGAAATAGAGGTTTTGTTGTCTTTTATGATAATCAATGTTCAAATGTCATGAGCATATTTTTGCAACAATCTTTATTACTTACTACTCTTCAATGAGGTTATAAACATGCGTCATGCATCTAAGGTCAAAAGGATTCTACTGCATATATCGATATGTAATTTTTTAAAATAATACCTCAGTTGTCACCCACTAGTATCATACCTTGAATTATTTTCCGCTTACCAATTCCCAAAAGGTGTTAATGCTGCAACCCTCAACTCTGATACCACTTGTAACATCCCCGATAATCTTGCATGAAAATGTATGGAGTTGGATTTGTTTTACACAATTTAACCATAGGTAACTATCCAAATTACTATTCTAGTTTCTTCATTAACCATTAGATATAATATTCATCATTACATAGAGTAACTTTAGTAATGGAATAGTAAATTACATAACCATTAACAACCATTATTCTAGCATATTGACATAAAATTTCTGATGTAACCTTGCAAGGAATGATGTGATTAGTTAGTCACATACTTGATATTATGAACATCACATCATGCAAGGAATCAATGTCATCAAAATGACATAATAAGCAATCATGTTAAGTCCCGATACTACTAGTGTAACCCCTTATTGTTATTAGTGAAACCCCCTTATTGTATTATTATGCCCATATAGTCCCCATGTTGTTATTATTTTGCCCCATAGAAGCCCACTATTGTTATTGTTGTGCCCCTACAATATTATTGTTATGTAGGCTTTGATTGTATTGGGACCCCTTAGACTCATATATATATAGAGGGGGCCTTGTCAATTGCATCATCAAAGAATTGTTTATTTGTTTAATGTAAAGGAGGTTTCCCCCTCAAAGAGGCTAATTTTGAATTCATTAATCTATCTTTTCTATCTTTTTGTGAGCTAGTTCCATAACGTTTGGTATCAGAGCTTTGGATTCTAGGATTTAGTTGCTCCAAATAGGGCATCGTGGAATT
The DNA here is from genome assembly GCA_000404065.3 of Pinus taeda. Taxonomy (NCBI): domain Eukaryota; kingdom Viridiplantae; phylum Streptophyta; class Pinopsida; order Pinales; family Pinaceae; genus Pinus; species Pinus taeda. The sequence continues at coordinate 21,536 of APFE030525283.1, forward strand.
TTTACTATATGTTTTTGTCTACGAAGTTTCAGAAGCTAAAAAAAACCCATTTTAGAAGAAAATGTTCTAAAGCCTAGGTCTGGATTTCAAATCTTTTCTCGCTATATTTGCGGAGATATGATTTGAGGAAGTTAGGGTTTTTGCAAGATCGAAAATTCCATCTCAAATAGGTTATCATCGAATTTTTGCTATAATTGGTTTCCTATGAAGGTTTAGACACTAAAATTAAAACCCATTTGAGACAAAATGTTAATGAATCTAAGGCTCAAATTTCAGATCTTGAGTCACTATATTTTTGACAATATGGTCCAAGGAATTTAGTGTTTTTTCCGACTCCTAAATTACATCCCAAATAGGTGACCTTGGAAAAGTCATCATAAATTTCTCTCTGAGCATCAGACTAAAATTTTGTAAAACGTTAAAGCAATAAGATGAACAATAGCCTTTTTTGTATCAATTTTCGGTCCTAATATCGAAACAGTGACATGTGGAACTTCATACAAGTTCGCTCTATTGAACCAGTCTATAATCAGGTCATCGTGGTAGATTTGACATAACTCTCCCTTGGAGAATCGAATCTTGATAAGACTTGCAAGGTTGGAAAGAGTACTCCGAAGACTACCACAACATAGGGATCTAAAATTACAGAGATACAATAGATTCAATATCGAGCTCATACAAAGTGAAAAAAAGTGTGTAGTTTTTTTAATATTTTGCGTAAGTTTGGTTTTAAAAATTAGTTTGAAGGAATCCAAAGGGCATAGTGAAACATAATTATCATTGATTGATGTCCCGAAGAAATAAAATGGAAATTCCTAGTAAGCAACCTTAAAGCTCTAACATGACTCATGAAGAAGAGAAAGAAATGCAACATGATATATCAAAATTACGAGACCAAGTGCAACAAAATTCACTCTCACAAAAAGTAACAGAAGCTAATATGGATGGTTTCAATAAAGGCGTGAAGCTAAGATGGATGGAGTGGAAGCTAAGATGGATGGTTTAAATAAAGGCCTGGAAGCGAAGATGGATGGTATATAAGAAAAACTTAAAGGCAACATGGAAGATTTGAAAACAAATTTGACAATGTTGCTACAAGAAATACTTACTAATGGTGAAATGATAGTAAAGGAAACCCATGATGAGAATAAAATAAATGTTAATCATGATTTCATAGACTCTAACATTGGATTGAAGACCTACGATGTTCCAAAGATTGATATGAGGAAGTTTGATGGCAAGGATCCCGTAACATGGATACTAGAGATGGAGCAATATTTCAATCCCCATATGTGCAAAACGCACAAAAGGTACACATTGCAACTTGATATTTAGAACCAAATCAGTTTGTATAGTATCGATGGCTTTTCTCTCGTAAACAAATTGTCACTTGGGAAATTTTTACGGAAGAAATGATCCTACAAAGAGAAACACTTTTTTTAGCCAATTGATAAATCTCAAACAAAAGGGTTCAATGATGGAGCACATTGAGGACTTCCAAAAATTGAATATAAAGGTACAAGATATTCTAGAGGAGCATAATATTGATGTGTTCATAGGGACTTTAAAAGATAACATCCAACATGAGGTTCGCCTATGGGAACTTGATTCATTGGAGAAGGTATTCAGGTTGGCAAGAAAAATGGAAATCAAAACTATGGCAACAAGGAAGCCTACCACTCACAACTATAAATATGAAAGTGTTGTTTCCCCTAGCCTTCCACAACCTACAAGGTTGACACCACAACAATTGGAATAAAAAAGAGAAAAAGCGCTTTGTTACAGTTGTGATAGTAAATACACTAAAGGTCATAAGTGTGTTGAGAAGAAATTATTTTACATAGATTGTGAAGAGGAGGAAGAAAAGAAACAAGAAAGATTAAAAGAAGAGGATATACACTAGGAACAAACCCTAGAGAAAGAATAAATGAATCTAGCCATATATTGTAATGCATTGGCCGTAATTACCACTCCTAAAACTATCAAGATAGAAGGACATATCAAGAAGAAAGAGGTAGTAGTGTTGATTGATTCGGGATGTACGCATAATTTTGTTCATTGTAAGATATCCAAGGAATTGAATTACTTCCTATATCCAGCACCAGAGTGTCAAGTGATAGTTTCAAGTGGATGAACCATAAATTGCTCTAGAAGGTGCCATAATATCAAGCAATTTATATCCCAATGCTTTCCATTCCTATGGGTGGTGCTGATGTTGTACTAAGAGTCCAATGGCTACAATCCTTGGGTATAATAGCTTTTACTTTTCAAGAACTTTTCATGATTTTTTTTTTTGGAAGGAAAGGAATTTGAATTAAGGAGTATCATAGGGAAACAAAGAAAGATAATCAAATCTAGTAGGATGACAAAGCTTCTAAGGAAATAACAACGAGACGTAATTACACAATTATGTTTGCTATAAGTTCCCACATCGAAATCATCTATTTCTCCAGATCTCCAAAAAATCTTAGACAATCATTCCAAGGTATTTGAGACTCCCAAATACCTCCCACTTTGTTATAGACATTTTTGGGCACTGCAACCCAAATCATAAATTTCCATAAACTGAGGGCTCCTAAGTCCCTAAAAGTGTTGCTTCACTACCTAAAGGAACAAGGTCAGTTGATTACACATCATCTCCCAGAAGTTCTCCACTAAAAACTGCTCAGAAATGGTCAAAACTGGACCATATTGAATACCCAGTGCAGAGGGTGCGATGCATATCACCTTCCCAATGTAAAGGGTGCGATGCATACTAAATGGCCCCTCTATAGGGTGCGATGGGCGAGAATGGACAAATGGCACAGATAGTTTGCGAGGTGGAAGATCATGGAATCTTCCAGAAGCTTCCCCGCTGACACTTGCCTCTCTGTTTTTGACCATGGATGAGTAAGAGATCATCAGTCTCCAACTGGAATCAAGAACTATCAGAGAGAGGACACTAATCAAGACCCCAGAAGATGACTCACCCCCCCTACAATCATCTATATATGGATCCCTCATCACAGAGATCCAGAGGCTGGAATCTTGTATCTTGTAGAGAAGTGTTGTTGGTTTTCTAGTGAAACTTCATAGTCTTGGGTGATCTAAGCTTTACTTGAGGTGAAGCAGGGCTTTCTTGCTGGAGGATGATGCTGGGTCAGAACAATTGGTTGTAATCCTCTTGCTTTTCTTGATATTAATAAAGCTATTCAAGTTTTCCTCCATATTCTTGTATGTTTGAATGTATATGCATTTGTATGGTGAATACATATCTGGTGTTGTGTTATTTATGAATATAGATCTCTGTTCTTCAATAGTAGTATGTTGCTTTGATTCCACAGGTGCTCTTTGAAGCTAGGAAGATGAAGAAGAAGCGGCAAAGATATATAAGGAAGGAGAGGAATCAAGTAAGGAACCAAGCGCAAGACTAAGGTTGGTGTCATTTGTTCCACTCTTATCTATTTTCATAAAGGAAAACGAAAATAGTCTTTACTTGTTTGTTTCTAAGATAGCTACCATTGTTAGTGGGAATAGCAGCTCCGAGTGGACACTATTCTTGGTAACAAAATGACGACTCCACTGGGGAATGAATAGATTGTTTGTTATTCTATCTTTGTTTGTTTTATAAACTTACAGACGGAGCCTGAAGTCAAGCTAGCTAGCCTTCGAACTGCATTTGTTATAAAAATGCAAAGTAGATCAATGTTGCTTTAGTCTATCTCTGGGTTTTGTTTATGAATTAAACAACTTATCTGCAAACATTCTAATTTCCCTAAGTGGTGGCTCTAGTAACCTCTTAGATCAACCCCTGTGATTTACATTTAGTGAACATCACTTAATCGTCCCAAATCCCTGAATTGAATTGCAAAATGTGAGCAAACACTGGTTAAAAGTCTCGCAATGGAACCATTGCACCCTCCCTTCAAAGCAGTCTATATGCATCGCACTTCTCGTGTGCTGTAGGTGCACTACATACTGGATTCCCTGTGTGACAGGTGTGATGGTCAGGGAAGGTTAACTTTACCTTTAGAATTTGGTTTTTTCTTCACTATTTACAGTTCTATTCAGGAGAAAACCCCGTTCTCTTCCATCATTCTACCTCTATTGTGCAAAGAACTGTAAGTGTTTTTATGTTTTGTGCGCCATTTTCAGTTCTCTTTTGCAAAGAAGTAGCGTAGTCGAACTGCGGTTTCTTAATTTGACAGTGTCGTAAGTGTCGTTTTCAGTTATAGAAGAGAATCCCATTGTTCTTGATAGTCGATTATACTGTTACTCTTGTATATGATTTGAATTAGTAGTTTTTAAGGTGTCGAAAAACAATTTTCATTTCGAAATTGCAAAGTGTCGCCCTTATCTTCACTTCATTTTGAAAATAAATTTTTTAAGTATTGTCGCTTTGAAAATAATTCAAATTTGCACTTAGCTTTCTTATCATCATTTATACATTAGGAAGGCTGAAAACAAATACATGCATGTGCATTTGCATTTAGACTGCTTGGTTTGATTTAGGACAGTGCATTTAGTGTGTGCTCTGTGCTCTTTGTTGAAAGACTCTCAACTTTCTTCCCTTAGTAGCTAGGACTTGCATTGCCAAAAGAAGATTAAACAATTGTTTATCATCTTAGACTGCATTTTAGGAATTGTATACACATCACGCGGTGAACCTGAAAGGAAAATTTTTAAACAAGATCAATTATAAAATAAATTTAATGAATCTAAAAACGCTTTGGAACCTAACACGTAACATTTAGAAGTCTAGGCTAGAGACGTATTCCGACGTCGTAAAACCTGGTAAATGTTGTTTTCATTGTTGGTTGGGTGATTCTTCCACTCTAAGATGACAAGTGCCAGTACGAACTTATGCTCCCACATACCGTCGAGTATATATTGGGAGACCACAATAGGCTGCATCCTTTATCCTTAGGAAGCTGTGTCTGCTGCCATATCGATCGCAATGCACTGAACACAGCATTTGGGAAGATTGACTGTCGTATCGTAAAAAGTATTCTGCAGTTTTGCGATTGGTTTGGTAATCCCCTCTGCCTAGATTTCCAGAGAAGTCTATTTTGCTCCTTTTCAGACTCCTTAAAAGAAAAGGTCCATCTGAGCACTTGTCACTTCA
>APFE030525283.1:41045-56819 GCA_000404065.3 Pinus taeda
ATTTACCATACCTCTTTTATAAACATGGTATTTGGCCCATAGGATTCACTTAAATAAAACCTATTCTTGAAAATGGGCAAATGGAAGGTTGTAACTCCTAATTTCAAGGGCTAAATTTACCTTTTTACCGTCTCCCTTAAAATAAGGTGGGCTATTTGAGGTGATTTTTAAAAATGTACTATGATACAAAATATTCTCCTATTAAAAATTTAAAACCCCTTAATTTCGCCGAAGGGCAAACATTCGCCCCTAAAATTTTCCATGAGGAAGATCATGGATAGCTGCAGCCGATGCTTTCATAAGTTGTAGATCTGGTGATATTTTCATGTACAACAAAGAAATTCACACTATATCCACTAGTAAAAAAATAGTAGAGGTTGAAAATGAAGAATGGATAGATGATGACTTTGATATAATACCAATCTTTGCTACTTCACAAATAGATTAGGAAGATCAAATTTTGAATTTAATGGAAAATAATGAATCTTCATCATATTGTGAATCTAGTCAAATTTTTCAAGCAAAATGCAATATTGAATATTTATCATCTCATCAACTATCCTGGAATTCTATGGAAAATTTTGGAAATTCTACAATTGAGATCTTTCAAGGAAAAAATTTGAATATCAACAATAATTTGCAAGAATTTCAAAAGAAATAACTAATAAATATGTTACAAGAACATTCCTCTGCTTATGCATGGGATTACACTGACATGAGGGAATTGATCCTAATACTTGTATACATCATATCTACATTGAAGAAAATGACAAACCAATTCAACAACCTCAAAGAAGAATCAATCCAAATCTAAGGGAAATTCTTAAGGAATATCTACAAAAACGGTTGAAGGTCAATTTCATCTATCCAATATCAGATAGTGAGTGGGTTTCACCCTTAGTAATTGTTCCTAAAAAGAATGGAAAATGGAGAGTGTGTATTGACTATGGGGAATTGAATAAATCCACTTTAAAAGATCACTTTCCACTCCCTTCCATAGATCAAGTTTTAGATACATTGTCAGGAAAGAAATATTTTCCATTCTTAAATGGTTTTAATGGGTATAATCAAATCCAAGTAGCCCTAGAAGACAAAGATAAAACTACCTTTACCTTCCCATGGGGAACTTATGCTTACCAAGTACTTCCTTTTGGATTATATAATGCTCTTGCAACATTCTAAAGAACAGTATTAGGTATTTTTCTGATCTAATTCATGATTGTGTGGAAGTGTATATGGACGATTTTACAGTTTATGGAAATTCTTTTGAAAAAGCTCTTAAAAATTTGGAAAAATTTCTCATTAGATGTAAAGAGGCAAATCTCTCATTGACCCATGAAAAATGTTTTATGATGTTTACTAAGGTAATTATTGTAGGAAACCATATTTTAGGAAATGGAATTAGAGTGGACACATCTAAAGTAGAATTTATTTCTAAATTATCAATTCCAACCTGCCAACAAGATGTTAGAAGTTTTATTGGTTTCACTGGTTATCATAGAAGATTCATAGAAAACTCTACAAAAATTGCATCTCCGCTTTTCAAACTGCTCACAAAAGACTGTGAATTCAATTGGAATTTTGATTGCCAAAAGGCCTTTGAATCATTAAAAGAGAAAATCTCTGAAGCACCCATTCTTAGAGGAACAAATTGGAAATTACCTTGTCAGATTTCAACTAATGCTTCAGACACAAGTTTAGGAGTTGTGTTAGGACAAAAATACTTAACTCCATATGCCATTTATTACACCAGTAAAAATATGACTTAAGAAAAGCCTTTCGGTACAAATCACATAAGAGAATTTTTTTGGCCAACGCGTTTCGAACCAACAAGTGTGGTTCATCATCAGGACCAAATGAAGAGGTAGATGATGGAAAAGGCTGAAATAGAGAGCAATGTAGAGACATATATTTCAAGTAGCGGCTATATTTGAACAATAATATTTAAATTATTATTTAATTTATTAATATTTTAAAAACAATATTATAGTTTTTGAAAAAATTATATTTCAATAACGATATTACTTTATTAATATAATAGCCGTTACATTTAATTAGATTAATAAAGTAATATCATTATTGAAATTATTTTTTTCAAAAACTAGTAATATTTGTTTAAATATTTAATAAATTAATATTATAATTTAAATATTATTGTTCAAATATAGCCGCTACTTGAAATTATGTCTCTACATTGCTCTCTATTTAAGCCTTTGCCATGGTCTGACTCTTCATCTGGTCCTGATGATGAACCACACTTGTTGGTTCAAAACGCGTTGGCCAAAAAAAGTCTCTTATGTGACTTCTACCAAAATACTTTGCTTAATTTATTATGGATCACAGAAGCTTGAATACAAAAATTTGACTCCTACAGAGTTAAATTATATTGTTATAGAGAAGGAGTTTTTAGTTGTTGTTCATGGCATCAATAAATTCAGTCATTATATTACTGGCTATGAATCTTTTGTACATACTGATCATTCTGCAATTAGATACTTAATGAATAAACCAATCACTAATGGAAGAATTACTAGATGATTGTTGTTGTTGCAAGAGTTTAACATTACTATTTTGGATCGACCCCGAAAACAAAATACAGTTGCTAACTTTTTATCAAGGATTCAAAATGATAACAATGACATGCCTCTAGAAGATAATTTTCCTAATGAATATCTTTTTGTAGTATCTACTAAATATCCATGGTTTGCAAATATTTCTAACTATTTGGCTACATGAAAATTACCATCATACTTGTATCCTCAAGAAAAAAGGAAGGTAATTCAAATTAGTGCATCTTATTCATGGATAAATGAGGAATTGTATAAAACAAGGCCAGATCTGATCATCCGAAGGTGTCTTAGAGAATATGAAGTACCAGAGATAATGAAAGCTTGTCATGATGAGCCATGTGGAGGACACTTCGCTAACAAAAGAACTTCTTACAAAGTCCTTCTCTTAGAATACTATTGGCCTTCCCTTTTTAAGGATGCCAGGGAGTATGTTAAGAGATTTGATAGTTGTCAAAGGATGGGGAAATCTATTCCTTTTGATGAGATGCCTCTACAACATTAGGTACTTATTGAGCCTTTTGAAAAATGGGCTCTGGATTTTTTTGGTCCAATCAATCCACCTTCAAGACATAAAGGGAACATTTTTTGTTTGCACTAATTATGTTACAAAATGGGTAGAATCTAAAGCACTTACTTTTTCTACTGAAAATGTTGTAGTTTCATTTCTTTTTAAGGATATCTTTACTCGTTTTGGTGTCCCAAGAGAAATTTTAACAGATCAAGGTACTCAATTCACATCCAAGTTGGTACAAAATATAATGGAGGAGTAAAAAATCAAACATCGAAAGTCTACTCCATATCATCCTCAAGAAAATGGACGGGTGGAGTCCACCAATAAAGTCGTTGAAACAATTCTCACCAAAAATGTGCATCTGCATAGAAGAGATTGGGCAGAAAATCTTTCAAAAGCTTTATGGGCATACTATACCACATGAAGAAATACTACAGGGCATACTCCCTATGAGCTTTTTTATGGGAAGCAAGTCTTGTTTCCTATTGAGTTTCAAGTCATAAATTGAAGACAACAATCAAATTGGGTCTTAATCTTTCAGAGGCATAAAAAGAAAGACTAGAGCAACTGAACTAACTTGATGAGATAAGACAAGATGCAATCCAAAGAACCAATCTAGTTCAACACCAAAGCCAGATGACATGACAAATATGTCAAAGAGAGAAAGTTTCGGCCAGGAGATTGGGCATTACTCTTTGATTCAAAGTTCAAATATTTCCAAGGGAAATTTCAAGCTCATTGGCTTGGGTCTTATGAGATTGAAACAATCGTTGATAATGGTGCAGCTAGAATCGGAAATATTGATGAAGAAAGGACCACTTTTCTTGTGAATCATCATCAACTGAGAATATATCATAAGCCATTGACCAAGGAAGAATTTTTCAAATATTTTCAAGATAATATTGATTTAAAGTTGGTGAAGAAGGATTTTCAATCTTCCCCAACTTGATCTCCAAAAGTATTTCTTTCTAGGAAAAAAAACAAAAAACATAAAAAATATATAAAAAAATGTATAAACTTGAAAACCAGCAATGGTTGGCATTTTTATACAGAAAATCTAAGGTGAAAATAAATTTTTGACACCTTAAATTTTCCTCGTACCTGTTTTAAACCCATTTTATTTATATCCCCCTCTTTTCTTTTCAAAAATAAAATAACTATAGAATAGCAAGAAATCTACAACTTTTATAGAATTTTGTAGTTGATGTTTGACAAGAACCATCAATTGGGCAATTGAAGCAGCGATCAAATTCATTTTTGAAAAGCACCTGAAAACAATGAAGAAAGGAGCAAACAAAGATCATAAATATCAATGTAAAGGTATTCAAAGGTATGCAAACATTTAATTTAGTAATAAGGATAAAAAAACATTTAGTATATGAATTTTGTGATGATTGTACCACCAGTTAAAAACCATCATTTCTTAAAGTTGAATAATATTCTGGTCATATCACCATATCATCGCCATTCTCTCCAATCATTTCATAACACCCCCAACTCAAATTTAAATTCATTGAAGAGATTGCCGAAATCACCAACTCACATTCATTAAAATCTCTAGAGCAAACATTTCATTCATTCTTCTTCCATCCTCATTTTTGTTTATACCCTTGCCGAAACCCCTCATTTTGAAACCCTGATCCATTTTCTGTCAAGAAGCAAGTCAAAGGAAAAATTTCCGATCATGGGGATCATTGTGAGGTCTGAGCCAAATGGAAGAAAGTTCATGGAAGGTTACCTGCAAGTAAAAGAGATGTTGTAGAAAGCGAAGTGGCTACATTTGGTGGAGAAATTTGATGGTTTCAACAAAGAGATGACCAAATCCTTCACCAAAGATTTTAATGGAGTAGAAGTTGAGATTGGAGATATCAAAATTCATAGTGACCGAGTCCCTTATTGCGAAAGCTATGGGCCTATCCATAGGAGGAGAATGATGGTTTAAAATTAGAGGCATATAAAATGAAGAGTGGAGAATTTTCTTAAAGAATCTAGGTATGGACATATCTATTTTCAAGAAAGGAATCCCAAGCACTGCACTTAAAAGTAAATGGATAAATCTATTACTGATTATTCAAAAAATCATTTATTGTGAAGGAAGGTTTGGTTGCATGTTCTTTTATCACATTTGCCTAATATGAATTTTCTGGAAGGGAGTGAGATCAATCTCCCATACTCTTTGTTGAATAGCTTAAGAAAAATGTCAGGAAATTTTCAAAAAAAAAAATCAATTTATAGAAACCACTATGTATCATCATGGCCTCATCAAAATACTTATTGGATTCCACCTTAAGGGTTTAGAAGATGATTGGGAAAACTTCTTACTTAGAAACCATTTGGAGGAAGAAGAAGAGGAACAAGCTAGTAATAGTAAAGGAAAAAGAGGGAGAAAAAGAGTATCTAAAAACCCTATTCAAAAGTTACCTCAACGATTGTCCTAGGAACAATCAGAGGATGAAATTCCTATTGCAGAAATTTTAGGAAACATAAAAAAGAAAACTATTAGAAGAAAGAAAGTTAGTAAAGAAGAAGAAAACACATCCAAGGAGATATAAGAGGTCAAAATAGGAAAGAAAAGGATTCAAATCAAAATCCCTCCTCCATCAATTGTGAGAAGAAGTGACAGGCTTAATCCAGCATTGAAAGAGCCATTTATAAAAGACATGGAATATGGTTCAGAGGAAATAGAGAAACATAGGAGTCCCTCACCTACTATCATTTCACCCATTCAAATCCCAAGTCGAAAAAACATTGGAGATAAATCTAGTACAACAAGAGATATACGATTATATCTAATATCTGGAAAATAAAGGTGCAGAAAATACATCTCGTTCAACGGTGCATGAAAAAGAAGATTAGTCTAGTAGCCCACAAGAACCTCCAGTCATCAAAATTTGAAAATAGGAATTCTTTGAACTAGAGATGCTAAATAGACACATACAAAGGGAACATGAAGCCTTGAAGATGCAAAATGAAATCCAAAGGACCCAAAATGACAATGTTATCTTACATTTGAGTCTGTGGTATAAGAAAAATAAGAAACTAAAACAAAAGAATAAGGTCCTTAAAAGAAAAATAATAAATCTGAAATACAAAATTCTGGTGAAGAAGCCAAGGATGGCAGTGGAAAGGAAAAAGCTGGAAAAGACAAATTTGGTTGTGCTAGCTCGAGTTTCAAAGGAAATGAAGTAGCTGACAAGGGCACTAATTTTTTCATTTTTTCATGAGGACCCGCAATGACCTCCGAGTGGGGGAATGTAGAGCCTCATGAATGCTTCATCTTGAAACTCTTGTTCTCTCATTTTCCTTCTCCTTGACCATTTATTTTAACTTGATAGGAATCAAATTGCAGGTTTTTGACATAAGTAAGGTAGTAATTATCGTATTTTTCATATTTCCTAAATGTACCTTATTATTAAGTTAAATTTTGCATTGGCTATTCGATTCATGCAATTTTGCAACTAACATATATTTCTACAACCAATTCCATTGTTGAACAAGGTCTGAGGCGCCATTCAAGGAAAGAGATATATTGGTAGAAATAGGTTGATCCCCTCAATGATATCCTCCTATTAACTTGCACCAAATCATTAGAGGAAAGCTCAAATCCCGTGGTCAAAGACAACAGTCAACACATAGTTGGAGCAAGCAAGCAAGAGTCCGAGATGAAACCGCCTCACGATTTTCTTTTCCGAATAGAAAATCGTGGGTGAATTGTTATTTATTTCTCAATTTAATAGTTGAATTAGAACTATGTTAGACGAAAGTAGGCATGAAAGCCTCAAACATTTATTAAATGGATTTTATAAATATTGTAAGGCAGGACAAAACAGGGGACAACATGAATGAATTTCTAGTGACTTTAATCATTTTAAAACTTTGTGTTTTTATTATTGGAAGCACCTTTGAAGACTTGATGCAAAGTTACTTTTTCATTTGGAGCTTGTGACTAACTATTTGTGGAGAGCCCCTAGAAACAGTGAGGGTTTTTCTCTTATAAGATTTCCTTGTTTATTATTATTTGTTGTAGTATTTTTGTACAAGTTTCATTTCATAATTATTAGTTTGATTTTATAATTTGATAGCGGAAATGATATTTCTTTTAACTAGAAAAGCAGTAGTAGTTCTTCATTAGATGTTTTTGATCATCGAATATTAATATTGGCCATTCATAGTTTTGATCTTCTTATGATAACATTACAACCCTCTTTTACAGTTTATGTAGTTGATTTGACTCACTAAAATACCAATGGTTTCCTTGTGATTTCTTTGGAGTTTCATCAAAGAGCATTTCAACTCCATAGCATAATATGTCTCTCTCTATAGACTTAGGTATATAGATTCCTCCTAGCTTTATGTTCAAAGCATTTTTTTCTTAGTTTAATTTCAAAAATAAGTGTGGTTTGATTGTAGTTACTTTATTGAACTTTCAATTTTGAAGCAAGTGTGACTTAGTTTAGTTTTCATTCAGCAAGTGTGAGTTAGTTTAGTTTTCATTCAGCAAGTGTGAGTTAGTTTAGTTTTCATTCAGCAAGTGTGAGTTAGTTTAGTTTTCATTCAGCAAGTGTGAGTTAATATAGTTTTCATTCAGAAAGTGTGAGATAATCTAGTTTTCATTATATAAGTGTGAGTTCTTTATAGTTTCATTTTCCAAGAAAGGAATATTTCTTAGATTCATAACCATTCTATTTTTACTAGATAAAAATGTTAATTTCATTTTTAAAATAGGAATACAAAACTTAAAAACACATTTCCAATAACTCAATCAATTAATAAATCCAACTTAATAGATAAGCTTCTAGCATATATTGTGCACTTTCACTTCACAAGTTTACCAACTCCAATCGATAATTTATGTAATCAATTTAAGACAATTAAATTGACAAATGGGGACTATAGAGTCGAACCCTCAAAGAGGAGATTAGGAAGTGCAAAAAGGCCATGGAGGCCCACAGTAAAACTTAGTGGTGTAAATCCAAGAAGATAAGGATGTGACCGGTGAAGTAATAAAGAGGAAACAAACTCATGTAAGGTACATTCTGAGCATTGGGGTCAATGTTTGTATGCAAGAAGTTGTTGTTATGGCTCACATAACTCTTGCAGGAAGAAAAAAGGGGTGAAAATTTAGTATAAAAACCTTGGAGGAGTGGGTTATTTCAAAGGTTAATCAAACCATCCAAAACTCCCCAAATGTGTTTCTTGTAGTGAAAGGTTGGATATAGATGGATTTCAAAACACATGAGGAGGCCTTGGCTATCTCACAAAGGGTTTGAAGCATTGACTCAATGCTTGTAATTTTTAAATTTTGGACCCCTCTTTTTTATGCGAACAAGGAACCATTAGATGTATCCCCCATTTGGGTTCGACTTCTAGTTTGGCCACCAAAATTATGGAGGGAGGAAATTTTTAGGGGTGTCGGTAGGAGTCTGGGGACTTTCTTAATGAAAGATCTCTCCTTCCTATGGGAAAAAGATAAATCCATGGCAAGGGTCCTTATGAATATTGATCTGAGTGATGGTTTATCTGAAGCTTTAGATATGGGGGATGGTAGGGACACCCTTCAGCTGATGGATTATGTAGGAATTCAGCTCAAGTGTCGCATATGTCACCTTTATGGACACATCTTAAAGTTCTACAAGTTTCCTTTGAATAAGAAAAATAAGAAAAGAAAACAATAACCTATGATCAAGGAGCTAACGAAGATAGTTTTATCAAGCTAGGGTCAAAATCCTCCTAGTTTCAAATGATTGCAGACTCTAGTAGACACTTCAATGATTGGAATTACCCCCCCTACACATTCAGAACCATATTTAGCTGAGGGAAATGCTCAAGAAATGGATGGAGAGGTTCAAGCAATTCCAGTCTCCACCAGAGTTTCAATAACCTCCTATCCCAGTATGTTAGTTCCTGAGCATCATGTTGTTTCTCTCAATGAATACTTTTATGGTATGGGAAACAATTATGTTTTAGGCTCTGGGTCTAGAGTTTTTAAGTCCCTTAGCCTCTCAATCACACCCCCTCCTCATTTTCCTATATTTTCTGAGACCTCTACGATACCCTCCAAATCCTCATCGTACAAGATGAAAGGCCATTGAATTTTTTCCATCCCTGGAAAGTCTAGCAACCTCATTGTTCATAACCTAAGAAGAAGATATGTTATCTCCCATTTTAGGAAACAAGTGGGGAGATTAGGAATGGTATAGCCCTCCACTAGAGGAAAAAAGGTTACGGGCCGCAAATCTAACATCTCTAAAGCAAAGAAACAAACTCAATTTGAATTGGCAACTCGTAAATCACAATCCATAGATGGGGGGCTTAGAGTGGTGGCCACCCAAGGTAGGGTGGAATTACAAAATAAATCTCATTCAATTGAAGAGGAATAGAAAGTGTTGGCATTATGATGTATGTGTTGTACTTGATGGCAACCCACTTGTAGTAGAACAACTCACTTGTACAGAATGCATGACAGTAGTGTTTATAGATGTGATGAAATGCAGGGCAACTTCAAGGAATCAGTTCAGAAGGCAACTCACTCAGATGAAAGATCACATTATAGTAGGTAAATAGCAAATAATGACAGATCAATCTTCACCAAATGAAGAAAGAGAGGTATGCGTAGGTTCACCATTGACCAAGCTATGTATACACGCAGGTTCACTATATGCAAGTCGCTTATACGTGCACACAAATTTTCACAGAAGGAAAAGCGTGTATGCCTTGGAAAACTAAATTTTGGTCTGAAGTATTTGGTCCATGGTATTTTGATCCATGGTATTGGTCAAAGGTATCTGGTCCGAGGTATTGACCCTAGGTATTTGGTCCAAGGTACTGGTCCTAAGTGGTTTTGGTCCATGGTATTGAGAAAGGCCTAAATCTATAAAAGGAGGAGAAGATCATTAGGCCAATGTGTGCAAGTATTGAATACCTGATAAAGTGTGAGATCTAATATCCAGGTTATTGGCTTATGGTTCTATGCTTCAGCTAAACCAAGGACGAACCTTAGTGTTTGATGAAGGATAAGATCTAATGATGTATCAAGATCTTAAGGCTTGAAGTGAATTATCTTTATGTGGTTTGATCATGTATCTGAATAACTGGCGCATGTTGTAGTTTGTAAATATGATGATCTAGGTATGATTGAAGTCTAGAATAGTTGTAATGTTTAAATCATCATTTACATATTGGTACACAAGTTCACTTTAGAAAAGAAGCGTATACATGTTGGTTCATCATATCAAAGCAGCGTATACATCATAAATTTGATTTGCAGATTTGTACGTTGGTTCCCCTTGAGGAAAGCACGTATGCACACATGTTCGACACATGGAAGCAGTGTATACCTTATAAAATATGTTTTAGTTGCTTCTATTTGTTGTTGCAGTGTTCTGGGTTCTGGCTTGGGTTCTGGTTACTGTATTTTGGTGATAGCATTTTGAATGATGAGATTGATGGGTTGTCAAAGTGATTTATTGATTTGGTTGTGGTTGCTTCAAAAGGAGATAGGTCGATGTAGATATATTTGATGATTGAATGATGTTGTTGATGGATCCAGTCTGAAAATTTATGGAACGTGGTCCTTGGTTGAAAATAGAAGGTTATAGCCTTCGGTAGGCTGGCACCTACGTACAAGTAAACATATCAGCCAGTACAAGAGCTAGGGGGTTGTAGCTCCCTTCCAGTAGAAGCTAGAGAACAAGAGAAGGTTGTAGCCTTCTGTAGGTAGAAGCCTGCATACTGGTATAAGACTGCACCAGTACAAAAATTGTAAATATAATTTTCTTATTATTAAAGAAGACAGAGATGATAGCAAGGGGTGGTTTTTACCCACATTGGGTTTCCACCTTATATCTTGGTGTTCTTGTGTGTTGTTTATGTGTGATGATTTATTCTGCTTTTACTGCACTATCTAATGAATTCCTGATATACTGATTAAAGTTCAATACATGATAATTTGGGTAAATCTAAAGATCTCTGCATATACGTTGGTTTCATTAAGTACAGTTGTGTATACATGCTAGTTCACTGAGTTGAAGTAGCATATACAAATCAATTTTTGAAAATTAAATTATTGATTTGATAATACTGATTCGCCCCCTTCTCAGTATTATTTCCAACAGAAAGTTCCTCAAAGAAAATTTCCTTGAAGCGTTTAATTTTTACCTGTAACACTAACCTTTTTTTGTTACAAGAAACCCTAATAGCTGGTGAGGAGGTTGTCACCCTCCTTCAAACATTATTTGGTGTCTGTCAGTTCATTGCAATCGATGGCTAGGGAAGGTCGGGGGGCCTCACTTTGGGATGGAATCGTCATTGTATTAAACCTTTAAACTTTTGAAGCATCAATTCTAGCCTAGGGTTGGAGTTTTTTTCTATAGATTTAAATCTATCCTTTACTCTAATAAATATGTATGGCCCAAATGGGGATCACAAACCTTTTTGGGATTCATTGTTCGCATCCTGTTTGATTCAAAAGAACAAATTGATCATTGGGGGGGATTTATATTTCTTTTTACATGACTCAAATTCATAGGGACCCATAGCAGCCCCGGATCCACTCACAGAATATTTTCTCCATTAGTTGACCGAAAGGAGTCTTATTGACATTGAGCAAGAGAAGGTCAAACCTACTTGGAGAAATCATCACGCTGGTGATGAAAAAGTGGAAAAAAGGCTACATATGTTTCTCCTATTTGAAAATATATTGGATAGATTAGTATTATTCATATAGTGGGTGGAAAGTGGGGGTGAATCTGACCACTTCCCAATCCTCTTGGAGCTCAAAGGGGATAGTAAGAAACCCGGAAGTACTTTCAAGATGAGTTTTTCCTGGCTTCAAGAGGAGGTTTTTATTAATCTTATATTGACCTACTAGACTAAATTTGATGAAGGACATGGCATACATACAACAAATCAATTTCAAATAAACCTTTGAAACTTGAAGGAGCATATAAAAGAATGGGGAAAATATAAGTGATAAAAGGAAGAAGTAGATCTTTTAGTGGTGGAGAAGAATTTGTAAGCTCTATCATAATCTAATGAAGAAGGTTTTTTCTCCATTTTGGAGTCGAGAGAAGCTCTCAAAACCTCTGAAAAAAGGAAAATTTAAATCTTGGCTTCGTGGGAAGAAGCATGGCACCTCAAGAGTAGAGTGGTATGGCTCGAAAGTGGTGATGAGAACACAAAATTGTTCCAAGCATATGCAAAAGACTAAAAAACTTATATTACAATTTTAAGTATGAGGGATTAGGAAGATAGAGAAGTCACTTCTTTTGAGGGGCTCACTGAGATGAAAATGAATCATTTCAAAACTCTTTTTAAGAAAAACGCTCATTACTCAATTGTGGACAATTTACAGGTAGCTCATATGTTTCCTATTTATGTTAAAGAATAGGATATTGAGAACCTTCAGGAAAATGTAACCATGGAAAGAGTTAAAATAGGTATTGGCCAGTTTTCATAAATATAAGAGCCCAAAACTAGACGGTTGGGAAGTTGAGGCTTTCTCCTCCCTATTTGACGTCTTGGGACTTGAGTTGTTGAAGGTGGTAACTGAATCAAAAACCCAAGGCAGGGTGCTACCAGCGTTCAATTCCTCTTTTATACCTTGATACCAAAAATGATAATCCCTAGATATTTGAGGATTTTCACTCAACTTCCCTATGAAACAACTACAAGGTTATAGCAAAGACTATTGCAAGGAGAATCAAGCCTATTTTGTCTAAGTTCATTTCAAAGGAGCAGTTCATATTTTTAGAAGGAAGAAAATTCCATGAAGCCTTAGGGGTAGCACAAGAAGACACTCACATTATGAAGATTCATTAGCTAAAAGAGGGAGTCTTAAAATCTATCTTTCAAAATCCTATGATCGAGTTAGCTGGGTATATCTCAGGCTCATTCTCATATAGATCGGTTTTCCACCCCCTTTTGTAAATTGGATCATGGGATTCATACAATATGTCTCCTTTGTGGTCCTTATTAATAGTCAACTTCTCCTTTCTTCCAAGCTTCCATAGGAATAAGGCAAGGATTCCCTCTCGATCCTATCCTCTTCCTATTAGCAACCGAAGGCCTCAATCTTCTAATTGTTGAAGCTAAAAGGAGACGAGAGTTTCAGGGGTTGAACATAGCTTTAGGTATGAAATCAACCATCTTATTTTTGTTGACAACATTATCATATTTTGTAATGGTTCCATTATAGAGGCAACAAGTTGGATGAGACATTAGATGTGTTTCGGAAAGCAACAAGTATGTAAATAAATGCTAGAAAATCATCTATATCATGTTTCAATATGTGAAATGAAGAAAGAAAACTCCTCTCACAAAAATTCTCTTTTCAGATCAGAGGTTTTAAGGCCTTAAATATCTGGGTTTTCATTTGAACCAAACAACTATTCCAAAACAAACTAGGCTGAGTTGTTGGAAAAACTGGAAAGATGTCTCAAAGGATGGAGCTTCAGATGGTTGTTGAGGGCAGGGAGGCTCATCCTCAGCAAATTGATAATGGAGGCCATTCCAAATTATTGGATGTCACTGACCTGGATCCCAAAAGGATTTCTCGAAAAAGTTAGGAAAATATGCTTCTCTTTCTTGTGGGCGGGTCATAAAGACCATTTTGTGGCTTTGTGGGTAAAATGGCAGAGGATTGCTAAGAAAAAAATTATAGGAGGGCGGGGGTTGAAGAACATATTCTCTTTCTCATTGGCACTTAAAGCTAAATGTGGGTGGAGATTTATCTAGTTGAACAACCCTTGGACCCAAGAAGTTGTAGAAAAATACATAGTCCCACAGTCATTGAAGGACTCAGTCCACATGCCAAATAAGTCGAGGGAAAACATATCATTAGTGGGAAAGGTGTTAAATTCTTTTGATATAGTTAGAAGTGACCTGGTTTGGAAATTTGATGATGGAAGTCAACTACATTTAGGGATCGATCCCTGGGAGGGTAGAGATGATAGACATAGACTATCGGAGCATTTAATCCTCCGACATCAGGAAAGGGGAATTACAAAATTGTATCAAATAGAAAATCAACAGACATTCTCTCTCTGGCAATCTCACTAGAAGACAGTAAGACAATTGGAACTCCCACGCCAATTCCCAACATAATGGTTTGACTACATGAATGCTCTATGTGACTCAAATGTTGGAATTTCTAAAGCATAGGATGAGTTAATTCTCTCTTACTCTCCCTCTGGCCAATACACCCCGAAGCTAGGATACCTGTACATTTGTAAAAGGGTCCAAAACATAGATTATTCTTGGTGGTGAAATATTGTTTCGCACTTGAAATTCCCACTCAAGTCAAGAATATTTATGTGGTTCCTCTTATCAAGGAAAGCCTTGACCTAGGATGTCATGCAGAAGAGAGAAAAAACCAGGCCAGGTTGGTGTTGTATGTGCAAAACATCTGGTGAAACAATCAATCATTTTTTCACTGAATGTCAATTTACAAAAGCAATATGGATAGCGTGAAATACTTCAATCAAACCAGCATGTTTCTAGGAGGGTTTGAGCATTGTAGAGTGCTAGCAATATTAGCTACAAAGCCCCGCTACAATGAAGATCGTAGACTTACCTTTAATTGTTTCATGGGGCATATGGATTTTCCACAACAAGTACATATTCAAAGATATCCATATTCCTCATGAAAATATCATTGCAGAAGGCCTTACAATATTATCATATTTCCCATGATCCCCCTCCACTACGTAGTCCTGTCAAGTAAGGGTCGAAAACCCAAACAAATCCTTCCCATGGTTCTATTTTGATGGAGCCTATTAGGATGTAAATCATAGAAGTGGGGGATGTTTCATTATTTTCCTATCAGTTGACCACTCTTTTTATGCTAAAATGGGTTTTGGAAATGGAAAAAATAACCTCGCCAAACTTCTAGCTCTCAAAGCCCTCCTCGTCTTTGCCAAACATAAGGGATGTGGACATTTGCAAGTTTTCAAGGACTCTTTGTTTGTGATAAATTAAGTCAATGGGAGTCATCAGTAAAAAAAAATTATTCTTTTTCCTGTGCTTCAAGAAATTTTGGTTTTGAAAGAATCATTCACTCTTTGCATTTTTGCTCACATATATAAGGAGTGAAACCATTCAGCGGGAATTCTTTCTAAATAGGGCCTGAAAATGGCTAGGGGGTTCCTGGAACATCTCTAAGCATGTAGGCCCGAACCACTTTGAATATTATCATCGACCATTTATAGACAAAGCAAAACTGGAATCAACAGTGGAAGAATAGTGGCATCCTTTGTTTTCATCTCTTTTTGGTTTTCTTTGTTTTTTTAGATTAGCGTATGGCAGAGTATTAGTCTTGATGATAAACCCTCTCATTTTTCGTTATGACAGATAGGGGTTCTTGTAAACTCCTGACTTTACCCTTGGGAATTATTTCTAAGAAACTTTTTATGGTCATGAGATCTCTCTCGTAAGTGTTTAAAGATTTCTATGGTGAGAATCTTGAGTATCTTGAGAATTCAGAATATGATCCATAATAACAATTTTTGTGTTGATGTTTCAAGTCTATAACAAGACTCAACATCAGGAGTATCTCTCTAGTCTTTTTATGGCATGTATTCAAGCATGTAAATGGCTCATCTTAGAATTGTTTTGAGCAGATTTTGTATCACAGTTTTTTGAGAGGATTCTTTACAAATCCTCTAAAATCCATTCACATTTTAACACATATATAGA